>VUQH01062702.1:27604-45574 GCA_015106775.1 Etroplus canarensis
GGATGGATATGGACTTCTGACCCTACCATGCAGCAGAAATTGAAAGTCATCTATTGTTTTCTATTGTCCAATTTTAGTGAGCCCTTGGAAATTGTAGCCCCAGATTCCTGTTCTTAGCTGACAGAAGTGACCTCCAGTGTGCTCTTCTGCTGCTCTAGCTTATCAGCTTCAAGGTTCGACATGTTGGGTGTTCAAAGATGCTTTTCTGCATACTTTAGTTGTAACAAGTGGTTGTGTAACTGGTGCCTTCTCATCAGACCTCTGGCATCAACAAGGTGATTTTGCCCTGTGAAGTGCCACCCACTGGATATTTTCTCATTTTTCACATCATTCTCTGTCAGCACTAGAGAAGGTTGTGCAGAAAAATTCTAGTAAATCAGCAGTTTCTGAAATACTCAGATCAGTTCATCTGGGACCAACAACCATGCCACCTTCAAAGTCACTTAAATCACCTGTCTTCCCTATTCTGATGCTCAGTTTGATCTTCCAACAGGTCGTCTTGACTATGTCTACATGCCTAAATGCATCAAGTTGCTGCCATGTGATTGGCTGATTAGATATTTGTGGAAATGAGCAGGTGAACAGGTGTTCCTAATAAAGTAGCTGGTGAGTGTATATGAAACAGGGCAGTATGATGATACTTGATTATGGGATCCCAGAGTGTGTATGACATAAAATAAGAAAAGATAAAAGATGTCCCCTATTAAACAGTTTCAGGATCATGTAATCAATAAATAACTACAAAGAAGAGGTTACTGTAAGTAGAACATAGCCTGCAGTAATCTGAACTTTTCATGCTGCTAATGCAAAATAGAAACCTCACACTGTCCTCCTCTCAGGAGTTTTTGACTTTTTCTGAAAAGCTATGTGCTGGTTAGAAGTTTGATTTGGTTAATTGTGAAAAAGTTTTGAACTTTTAAATAAAATAAAAAAGACAAATTCAGCTGATTCCTGGAGGGACTGATGCTGCCTCTATACTGTCCTCTTCTCTCGCTGTCCTGTCTCTCTCTTTGTCTCTTTACTGACACAAATGCTTACTCGACATGCCTCCCGTGACTCTCGAGTGGCTGTCCCATCAGTTTGTCGGCTCTGCTCTCTTTGCAGCTGGGAACTTGCACCACCATTTTAACCAGCAGGGGTCTGCTTCCAGCCCCAAACACTCTGCTACCATCGGTAAGCCTCATGGTCAGCAGCACAGTCCAGGGCGGGCCGGACTCGCGGCCTTACCACCACCACTGTCTGTCTGTCTTGATGTCAGTATGACGGCCTGTTGTGCTGCGCTCTTAAAACAGCTGTGCCATTGTCAACACTACCCTGTGGCAACACACAGATTTGTGCTTGAAATCACAGCGTACTGTACGTTTTGAGTGATTTCTCCGTCACGTGGTTGTGTTGAAACTGACAGATCTTGCATAAGAGTGTGAGCTTAAAGATGTCTGGTCTGCCCCCTGCTTAATGCAAGCCTGTCTGCCCCTCTTCACCCACTTACCCCTAAAAAGCCTGCTTCCAGATATGCTTGTTTGTCCTCCTCTCTCTGTGTAGCAATGATGTGCAAGTGTGATACTAAACATAAAATGAGGTCACTGCTTTTACCTGAGTCTGTTTTCACAGGCTTTACACCAAGAAAACAGAAAAGCAATGCTAGCACAAATGATTCACCTCCCAAAAGTCAGTGTGCTATAAGCAGGAAATACAGTTAGGTCCATAAGTTTTGGGACTGTGACTTTTTTTTTGTAATTTTGCCTAGTACACCACTACAATGGTTTTAAATCAAACAGTCAAAATATGGTTGAAGTGCAGACTTTAAGCTTTATTTCAAGGGGTTTGACAAAAGAACTGCATTAACTGTTTAGGAATTACAGACATTTCCATACACAGTACCCCATTTTCACAGGTTCGGAAGTAATGGGACAATTTCAAAGAAAGAAGAAGATTGCAGAACAAGACTGACGAAGCTGAGTTCAAGTGTTGAACCTGCACTTGGTAGCTGTTGACTGAAACTCTCAATATGAGGTTTGAAGAGATGTCATTGAAAAAGAAGGCCATCATTGGGCTGAAAAGCCAAAATAAACCTATCAGAGAGAAACTTTGAGTGGCCAAAACCACAATCTGAAACCTTCTTAAAAAGAAGGAATACACTGGCCAGCTCAGCAATACCAAAGGCCTGGAAGACCACGGAAGACAGCTGTTTAAGACAAGCCCTTGACAACATTTCGCCAAGTCCAGAACAGTCTCAAGGTGGTAGGTGTGTAATTGTCAAAGTCTTCAGTCAAGAGACGCCTTCATGAATGTAAATACAAAGTGTTTATAACAAGCTGCAATCCACGAGTTAAACTCAAGAACAGGAAGGAAAGATTAGATTTTGCCAGAAAACATATAAAAGAGCCTACACAGTTCTGGAGAAAATATTTGGCCAGATGAAACTAATCTCAACTTGTTCCAGAATGACAGGAAGAGAAAAGTATGGAGAAAGAAAGGAACAGCTCATGATCCAAAGAATACCATACCAACTGTCATACACAGTGGAGGCAATGTTACTGTATGTCATGGGCATGCATGACTGCCAGTGGAACCAGGTCAATAATTTTTATTGATGATGTGACTGCTGATGGAAGCAGCAAGATTAATTCTTAAGTGTACAGGGCTGTACTCTCTGCTGAGATTCAGCCAACTGCTGCAAAATGTATTGGACAGCACTTCACAGTGCAAATGGATAATGAGCCAAAGCAAACTGCAAAAGCAACCCAAGAGTTTCTCAAGGCAAGGAAATGGGATATTATTCAGTGGCCAAGTCAGTCACCTGATCTCAACCCAATAGAACAGCTTTTCAGTTAATGAAGACAAAACTAAAGCCAGAGAGAGCAAGCAGCATCTGAAGGAGGCTGCAGTAAAGGCCTGGCAGAGCATCTCAAGGGAGGAGAAACGGCACTTGGTGATGTCCATGCATTCTTGACTTCTTTGACTACAAAGGATTTTCATCCAAGTATTAAAAACAATCCTTATGATTAAAATTATGTTAATTTATTCCATTGCTTTTGAACCTCTAAAAATGGGGGATTATGTATAAAAATGGCTGTAATTCCTAAACTTTAAATGCCTTAATTTTTTTCTCAAATCCCTTGAATTATTAAAGATGAAAATCTGTACTCTGATCACATTTTGACTGTTTGATTTAAAATCCACTGTTGTGGTGTACAGAGACAAAATTACAAAACAATGTGTCTTTGTCCAAAGATCTATGGACCTTGTACATAAACTCCTACTGGAAGTCAAATAATTATCAGTGAAGGCTGGTTTTATGCCTCTGACTTGGCTCTGACAGGATACTGGATTGGGTTGCCATGGGAATATGATGAGGATGTTGATGATGATGGAGATGAGCATGATTTCCATTTAACTTTTTAAGTTGTTTCAATGCCAGCTTTTCCAAGCCATTACACCTACATGTGCCCCTCATGCAGTGGATTACACAAGAAGGCAACTGCAAAGAGTAAAATAAGCTTAGAGTACAGCAACTACAGTTACCTCATAATTAGAGTATTACCATAAATCATATTTAACAGGGTGACACTACAGGTGAATAACTCACCCTGGTTTGTTACTTACATTTTATGCACAAGGGCCCCAACCCCAAATGCAGATAACAATTTTACTGATAATGATACGAGCTAAGCCGAAGGCTACAGTTTGGGGAAGCACTCATTGAGGATCAATGGTGGCTCCCAGGCCGAAAGATCCCCCAGTTGCTTTAAAAGGGGTTGGAAAACAAAATCAAAAGGGAGGGAGGGTGAGGCATGGAACTGAGAATAAACAGTTGTGTGGGGCAAGCAGGGATTTGGAGACATACCATCAGAAGGGGAAGGCTTGGGGTGTGGTCCCACACCTGAAATTCAGATAAATTATCTCCAATAAAAGTCATTTTTTTTATATTACTAATCACGTGGAAGCAACTCAATGCATTTAGGCATGCAGAGATGGTCAAGAAGAGCTGCTGATGTTCAAAACGAGCATCAGAATGGAGACGAAAGGTGATTTAGGTGACTTTGAAGGTGGCACAGCCATCTCTAGTTTTTACAGAGAATGGTCCAAAAAAAAATAAATCATTCAGTGAGAAGCAGTTCTCAGGGCAAAAATGCTGATGTCAGGGGAGAATAGTCAGACTGCTTCATTTTGATAGGAAGACAAGAGTTACTCAAATAACCACTCTGCAAACAAGGTATGCAGAAGAGTACCTCTGAATGAACAACATGGTGAACCTTGAAGCAGATAGGCTACAGCAGCTGAAGACCCCACTGGATGCCACTCTTGTCAGAGAAGAACAGGAACCTGAGGCTACAATTCCTATGGACTTACCAAATTGGGCAGTAGAAGACTGGAGGAACGTTGCCTGGTCAGATGAGTTTTGATTTCTGCTGCAACATTTGTGGAAATTGGCAGAACAACATGGAAGCATTCTGCCTTGTATCACCAGTTCAGGCTGGTACTGGTGATGTAATGGTGTGGGGGATATTTTCTTGGCAAACATTGGGCCTTTAGTACCGTTTGACAATTGTTTAAACCCCACAGCTTACCTGAGTATTGTTGCTGACCATGCCTACCTCTTTATGGCCACAGCGTACCCATCTTCTGATGGCTGCTTCCATCTAGACAACACCCCATGTCACAAAGCTCAGGTTGTTTTCTTGATCATGACCATGATTTCAGTGTACTTAAATGGCCTCCACAGTCACTAGAACTTCCAGTAGAGCACCTTTGGGATGCAGTGAAATGGAAGATTCACATTATTGGATGTGCAGCTAGCAAAACTGCAGCAACTGTTTGATGCTATCATGTCAATATGGAGCAAAATCTCTGAGGAATGTCTTTAGCACCTTGCTGAATCTCTGACACAAAGGATTAAGGCAGTTCTGAAGGCATAGGCAGTCTAATCCAGTGTTAGCAAGGTGTAGCTAATAAAGTGGCTGATGAGTTTATAGCTACACAGTCAGTCCCATAAATTTTTGTGACTCTAGTTCAGTTACGCCAGTTTTTTCCTGACATTTTTTTTATTCTAAAGGTGAAATTTTATACCGTTCATTCTTTGTTTCGCGTGTCTGGACTCCTCCTGTGTTAAATAAAGTTAACGGCCTCCTGCTACGATACAAGAACAGAACACTTCAGCTCTCTGAGTCACACACTCTGCTCACACTAGACAAAGTTCATTTTTCCAGGACACCATTATCAAACCTCTCTGTCAGCCATCGTAGGTGTTCAAAAAAAAAAGAAAAGAAGAAAAATCAATTACCTCTCACTCATGGAAATTACCAGGCTAATTTAGCATGCTGGCACAAAAACATAGAGCAATTGGTAGAAAATTTGATGCCTTCTACCTTTTTATTTTCTCTACAGCCTTCACCCTGCTGCTCAGCTCCAGCTTTAAGGCCATATGCTCTCAGAGCTAGCATTGCTTTTTCGCCACCGTGGGTGTGTATGTTTGTGTGTGTGTGTGTTTGTGTGTGCGTGGCATTCACGGTACAGAAGTCGATGTGGCGTGTGTTCCCTGGGTGGCACTTAACAGAGACAACATTGGCCATTATTGGCCATTACTGTCAATGGTCAATGACCAGTGTATGTCCTGCAGTTATCTTAACAAGCTCGCAGCCCATAGCTGTTACCGCCCCGAATGGACTCACCATTGATTGTAACTATGTCTAAGACAGGAAGCAGCAACAAATGGCCACAATTACACAATCTTTAATCGCTGCTTTATAGATTTTCTCACGTTTTTAACCTTTCAAACATCAAACTTCCCTTGCTGCCACTTGGCAGTTGATCAGGCTTCCAGATTCCTCTGTAACAATAACCCAGCAATGGGCGGCATGTGTTCGTCCCCTCCAGATGTTTGCCTCTGTCCCCTGTTCGAACGTACAGAACCTATACGTTAGGTCAGCCCCGAGTTGGGTCATTTCCACTGCTGTGCGTTTGCTGTTTGGAAAATATGAATGTGCTCGTATACCTTATGATGTAATGGATATGAATATACATGTTGCAAAACAGACACCCCCTGCCCCTCCCCCATACCGCTAACCTTACATAAGACAAATCATTTTCTATGTGTATTGATCGCTGCGCTGCTTTTGCACTTTGCATAAATGTGAATGTGTGTGTGTGTGTGTGTGTGTGTGTGTGTGTGTGTGTGTGTGTGTGTGTGTGTGTGTGCAGATTCCTCTTGAAGCTATCTGTGTATTTCTATGTATTTACATGTGGCTGATATGTTTGTGTTGTTGAGCCTCAGATGAACAGCACAGAGTTGTATTAATAGATGGTCACCATGGAGCTCAGAGACACTTCCTGTTAACTGATAGTTAGCCAGCTTGTATAATCTTCTCCTTTTCCTTTCTTCCCCTTTCATTTTCTCTGTCCTCTTTTACTTCCACTTCCCATCTTTTCTCTGATCCTCCATATCCTCTCCCTCCTTTATCCTCCTCTCCTATCTCATTTTTGTTTTCATATTTTCAACCTTTTCCCCTCCACCTCCTCCTCATTTCTTCATCCTCCTTTTCTTCGCCTTCTCCACCTCTTTCTGTCTCTCTCTATCCAGAGCGTGGACCCCGCATGAACAACACCCCTCAGCTGTCCTCCGGGCCCAAGCTAATTTCAAGTAGCGGCAAAAGCACTGGAGGCATCGGCGGCAGCAGCCTCATGGGAGGGGGCATGAGACACAACAGCAGCCATCCGTCTTTCTCGCACTCCTTCCACAACCTGGCCCAGCTGCCGCCGTCCTACGAGGCGACCATGAAACCTGAACTCAGCCGATACAGCTCCCTGAAGAGACTGGGTGAGTCCCGGGGGGGATGGAGGGAAGGAAAAGTAGGAAAGGGAATAAAGGGGAAACCTGAGGGAGGGATGAAGTGATGAAGTGGCACACAAGGCAGCAGCCATGGTTGATTACACTCCCAAACTTGACGTTCATATGAATAATTCATTTTCATCACTTTGTAAAGAAACTCTTGCATTTTTATTGCCAAGCAAACAGCTCGTTTAGCCTTAAAAGGTTCATTAAAAGTTAATAGTTTGAGTCTTTGTGGGTTACGGTCATAGATCATGCATGAATTACACAATATAGACATCTCACATCTTCAGGAGCTTTTAAGACATCCCATTCTAAGTCAATAGGCATTCATAGGGAGTCGTCCCCCCTTTGCAGCGGTAACAGTTTCCACTCTTCTGGGAAGGCTTTCTACAAGATTTTGGAGTCGGTGTTGGAATTTTTGCCCATTCATCTCAAAGAGCATTTATGAAGTCAGACACTGATCTCAGATGGGCGAGCTTGGCTGGCAGTCTCCTCTCTAATTCATCCCAAAGGTGTTTAGTGGGGTTGAGGTCACGGCTTTGTGTGGGCCAGTCAGGTTCTTCCACAAGCGCATCCAACCATGCCTTTTTGGACCTTTCTTTGCACACTAGCGTGCAATCATACTGCAACAGAAAAGGGCCTTCCTCAAACTGTATCCACAAAGTTGAAAGCATTAAAAGGTCCAATATATACTAGTAAGTTGATGTGTAAAATTGGTAAGCTGAAGCTTTAAGATTACCTTTCACTGGAACTTAGGGCCCCAGGCCAACCCAAGAAAAACAGCTCCAAAGCATTATCCTTCTGGATAAGCACTTCTGCTTTGCAATATGCCATGATGGTTGGTGGTGGGAAATTTAGCAGGGAAGAAGTTTCATAAACTGACTTGTTGTAAAGGTAGTGTCCTCTTACAGTACCAGACTGGAAATCAGTGAGCTCTTTAGGGTGACCCATTCTTTCACAAATGTTTGTAGAGGCAGACTTCATAGCTAAATGTTTAATTTTATACACCTGTGGCAATGGGGCTGAATGAACCACCTGAATTCAACGATTAAGAGGTGTGGCCTAATACTTTTGTCCATATAGCGTACATCATTGTTTGACTTAAAAAGGGTCCCCACGTCAAGGGGACTGTAGGTTTGAAAGGCTGAGTCCCAAGTTAAACCAATAAGCAAAGGGACTGGCGCATGAGTTGCAAATGAGGGGCTGCACAAGAAACACTGCAGACTCAATTGCTGACACAGGTTATGTTCACAGGGCTGTGGCACCCGCCCTCTTTGTACACAAAGATCAGATTTAATACCTATAGCCTGGGTATAACATTAACTTATACACTGTCCGCATCTATTTGCCACAATCGCTGTGCTCTTAGCCCAATGATGGACTCTGAAAACTTTGAATCCTACACTTTTAATATCTATAGCATCATTCATTTGACCCTGCCTGAGGGAAAACACCTCCGTCTTTCAGTATAAAATCCATCCACTTTTTTAGCAGCTTATCCATCTAAGATTACAGAGGGCTGGAGAATATCCCAGCTGACATTAAGCAGAAGGTGTTGTACACACTGGGCAGGTTGCCAGTAAACTAGAAATGTACAGTTCCTGAAGAAATCGCAGCGTGAGTGCTGCCTCGTTCTAGCAGTAGGGATCCAGGATTCATGGATAACCTTTTTCACCACCAGCTACAGCTGCCAGCAATATGAACAGGTGAACTCATAACCGTGGTTGGTATAAACAGTTAACCATCAGTTAACTTTCCCAACATAGGTTTGTCATAGCCTTGGGCCATCGAGTCATTGGTTACATTGAATCCTGTAGACAAAACTTTGCCGTGATGATGACATTGGCCCTGTATTACACTGGCCCAGACTTTGGGCAGCTTCATTTTGTTGTAGCTGGCAAACACCAGCAGTTTACCTGGACTGAGCACCTTCCCCAAATTTTGGTAACTGTTTGGATTTCAGTCACCAAACTTCCCACCAACTTATTCAAGCAAATTTTATTCATGTAAGCTGACTTTCCTTCCAGGTGTTTGCCTTTTGTGGCCTAGTGAGGTAGATTTTCATGCTGCTGATACTACAGTGAACACAAATGATGGTAGCTGACATGGCCACCAGAATTTGTGAGAAATAAGCATCTTCGTGTGGCGTCTGAGGATTTAAACAGCCAAATGAAAAGCTGAGAATTTAGAAAGCGTAGAAGAAGAAGAAAGATGAAGATGGAGATGGATGACAAGATGAGGACAAATGAAGGAAATATTGGATATAAAAAGGGTAGAATAGAAAGAAACACAGCAATATGAGCGAGGGTTTGTTGACCAGCAGAGGAGAATCAGGAGGAGCCTGGCTGGGTAAATGAGGATACAGTGATAAGCGAAAAAGAGATGATGAGGATGATGGAGATACAGCGAGGTCGACTGAGCAGATGGAGAAAAAAGAAAGGAGAGGCAGTGAAAGAAAGGAAGGAGGGATCGGAAGGAAAAAGAGATGTGGAGGTAGGGGGAGGGGCGTTGGCTGGCTGGTCCGCAGGGGCCTGGCTGCCTTTGACGTGGGGAAGAAAAGACGTTTGAGATGCAGTGGCTGGTCGCCTCTCTCTCTCTGTCTGACTTTACCTCTCTCGCCCTGTGATTGCTGAAGACTGCAGGGGGAGGGGAGTTGCCTCTGCAGGCTGAGTGATGGATCGTTACTACATGGGGGACCATATGTGTGTGCGTGTTAGCGGCGTGGCTCTTGGTAAATGTGGAAGCATTAATGAGGCGGAAGCAGAGTCCAGATGAGGTTCTCTATTATTTCAATTCAATCAAAACAAGAAAACACTTCAATAAATAAACAAGGCTTCCATTCATTATACCTCACATCAGAGTCAGAGACCCTCACCCCACATTTTTCTTCATAGTCATGAAACTCCATCTTGGTTGCTGTCCTGCAGCCTTTTAAGGAAATTCAGAAAAATCCCAGAGAGAAACAGATGTGATTACCATCATTTACTGGGTTTTTTTTTGGGTTTTTTTTTCCCCCCCCTTTTACTTTTGGCCACCGTGTTTTTTTTGTTTTTTTTTTTGTTGTTGTTGTTGTCCCTCCCTCCTTCACATAATTGTTTCACCTCAGTTGACTGAGCAAATGACTTTATATTGCAGGCAGTTATGTTTCTGCAGCATGACTGAACACTGCATTTTCCTTGATAATTAGAAATCTGCTCTAGATGATGAAAAAGCACATGGAGTTTTAACACTGCACAATTAACCTACAATACATTGATGGGCTGGTGTTTGCTGTTTGAAGCACAAGAGAAAATGCCAGTTTTTACTGATGCAAAAAATGTTCGAAATAAACTCTCAAGACTGAGGTATACATGTGTAAAACTAATATTTTGTTAAAACACCTTCTGCTTTAATTACAGCATTCAGTCTTTTTGGACCATCAGCATGGCACATCTTGACTTTGCATTATTTGCCTACTCTTTCTTGCAAAAATGCTTCAGATCTGTCAGATTGTGAGGGCATCTCTTGTGCACAGCCCTCTTCAGGTCATCCCACAGATTTTCAAATGGATTTAGGTTTGGGTTCTGGCGGGGCCATTCCTAAACTTTCATTTTCTTCTGGTGAAGTCATTCTTTTGTTGATTTGCATGTATGCTTGGGGTTGTTTTCATGCTGAAAGGTGACATTCTTCTTCATCTTCAGCTCTCTAGCAGACATCTGGAGGTTTTGGACAAAAATTCACTGGTGTACGGAACTGTTCATAAGTCCCACCACTCTGACTGAAGTTTCAAGAAGAAAAACAACCCCAAAGCTTGATGTTGCCACTGTCATGCTTCACCATGGATATTGTGTTCATCTGGTGATGTGCAGTGTTGTTTTTGCACCAAACATACTTTTTGGAATAGTGACCAAAAAAATTCAACCCTGGTTTCATCAGACCAAGTAACACTGTCTTTGCTGTGTTCCTTGGTACATGTAATGCCAGTGGAATTTTTTTCCCTTTTTCTTACTGATAATTTTGAACATGTTTCGTCAGCTCTCTGCGAACCATGGCTTTTGCTGTAGGATGCAACTGAATTGTCAGGAAAATTTTACTGGGACAGCTAAACTTTACTTGGGATTAATCAGAGTCACTTCATTTGATGGCAGGTGTTTACCCAAAAAGTCTCATTTTTGTAATTAAAGCAAAAGGTATTTCAACAAAGTATCAGTTTTAGAGTGTGCACATTTATGCCAAAAAGCTTATTATACATTATATATATATTTGAAAACCGACGCGCATGATTAGAGGTGGGAAGAGTTTTGAAATTGTCTTGTTTTTCGGTGTGAGGAGAGAGTGGACTGAAACACAGGACTCCAGGAAGCAAGATGACAGAACTTAAAGAGAGCTTTATTTACCTACAAAATCCTTGAAAACAACAAAGTCTATAAAGTATCGGGCATGATGCAACAAAGAACTGGATCCACGGGAGACGACATCAACGACGCAACAAGGAGCAAGAGAGAAATACACAAAGACAAGTGAGGAAAATGGCAATATTGTAGGTGGGAAGGGAGCGCAGGTGACAACGATCAGGAGCAGGAAGCAAAACTGAACACAATGCATGGAATACAAGCAGTAACAAAGTAAAACAGTAAGTGAGAATGCCAACATGACAACTTAACGGAAGGGCATAAACACAAGAGGATGACCCCTAGGAAACTAATAACAATCTAAACACAGGAAAGGCAGTGAATAGAACTCAAATACAATATACAGAACATACAAAACCCAGCACAGACCATAAAACTGAAACTGCACGGAGAGCAGAAATACAGGGACTCAGACTTAATGTAAAGAAAATATAAGGAAAATAAGAGACAAAGGAAAATAAGAGACAAAAACAAAACTGTTTCATACAAAACTGTATGAAACATGAAAGAGAAAAAGCCAAACACCGAAGAAACTAACAAAACTCAGTCCCAAAATAACAAAATCCACGGACCATGACAGAATTTATTTATCGTGGTTTCATATTTTTACATCAGAATAACCTGGTATTTACAGTAACAGGGTTGTGTTCATTTTCCATACCCACTGTATGTGTGGGGTAGTTAATAAGAATTGCAGAGGTTTAATTTTATTTATGATAGCAGGTCCAAGAATAAAAATTAGCTATTTGGCCAAGCTTTCATTTATGTTTCGTCGTTGTGTCTCGCGCTCTCCTTTTCTCTCTTCTTTCCCCTCACCACCTACTGGTTGCAGCAGATGGCTGCTCCTCCCTGCCCCTGGTTCTGTTGGAGGTCTCTTCCTGTTAAAAGGGAGTTCTTCCTTCCCACCGTCATCGAGTGCTTGCTCAAATGAGTTTGTTTGCTTGTTGGTGTTTTATCTCTAATAGTGTAAGGTCTTAGAGAGGCTGTTATTGTGAATTGCTGCTATATAAATGAAATTTAATTGAACTGAATGACTGTAAGCGTTACCAGATTCAGAATCAGAATACGCCGGTATTTACAGGGAGGAAATGTCATATCAGAAACTCTCTACAAGCCTTGGTATGCAAAATTGTGATATTGTTGCAGAATAATGGAAGGATTGTGAGAAACTGCAATAGTGAAGTGATAGCCTTGTGTCACTCACTAAAGACAGCTGTCCCTGGTGTAAGCTGTGTGCACTGTATAGTATAGGAGGTCAGTTACATTGTGGATAGTGACGATGGTGATGGCCTCCGCTTGAGGCTTCACAACTTGTGATCAATATGAATTTGCTCTTAAATTTCTAAGTGGTTTTAAAAATGTCTTAAATCTAATTTACTGTGTATAAGGATCTCACTACCATGACAACGGTGACTAAGGTCTTGAGGTCTCCATCATGGCATATTTTCCCCTCTCATTACCAACACCTCTGCAGACTTGAAGTGATGAAAGTGAGCGCTTTATACATAAGTTAGTCACTTCCTCTGTGCTGGATGATTTCATTACCCAGACACTGATCGCTTCAACAGAGCTTTAAAACGTTCTGCTAACCAGATACATTCAGAATTACTCTTCTACTTGTCTGATTATTAAATTCCTGCTTTTTCAAAGAAAACCAGCCTGAGTGTCAGTTTTGGTGAAACACTTCTTCAAAGGGAGGATAAAAAGTTGTCATTGTGACACATGAAGAGGGAATACGGCCTCCCGCCAGCCTTTCTATGAAACCTGGTCCTTTTGATGCCGTTCCCCATATGGCGTTGCAGAAAGGACGCTGATAAAGGCTTCTTTGTTTGAGGAGGGCAGCCAGGGAGAAACCTCGTGATAATTTGGCCTTATTGGAGGGGAGTAAACAGAGAGAGGAGAAAGACCAAGAGGAAGGAGAGGAGAGAGAAGCAGAGAAACACCTCATGAGAATGTGGAAGGAAATGGGGGGGAAAAAAAAAAGCTGGAGAATAGTGAAGACAAAGGAGCAAACAAAAGAGGAGGAAGAGACCTGAGAGGGAGAGAAAAAGAAAAGAAAGGAGGGGATGAGAAGATGGAGAGGTGGCTGCTAAAGGTCAGCTTTAAATTGGCTCTTGGGGAGCTGCTTCCGTGGAAATGCTTTGAAGATTAAAGCGGGCTCAGGCTATGCACAGAAGCACTGCTTCTCACTATTAATGAAACTGACTAACTGTCTCTTCATTCCTTTTTTCTCTCTTTACATTGTTTCCCCATTTCTTTGCTTTCACGTCATTTATGCTGTGAAATATCCGATTTTACCTCTGTTCCAGCCTATTTTCCCCTCATGTCCTTTCTCTCTTTGGCCTTGAGCTTCTCCTCTTTCTTTATTCTTTTATGTCTCATGCAATATACAGCGTACCTCTCCTTTTGCATTATCCATTTGTGCCGTCTGTCTTTGATTCTTGTCTTCCTCTGACAAGATGTCTTTTTCGCGTCTCCAACCTGTTCACCCTTTCTCTCTTCTTTTTCGAGACACTTCAGCTCAGTTTCCTGCCACACATTTGAGTTTTTCCTCTGCTTCATTCATCCTCCTTAACATTTTCTTCTCTTCTTCATCATTTAATCATGTCTTTTGTTTTCTTTTTGCCTAATTCTTTATTTCTCTGCCAGTTTATTGCACGTTTGCCAATGTGCACATGAAGTCTTTAAAGTGCTTGCCTACACTTTCATATCTCTTTCTGTAGATGAAGATCATCCTATTTTATTACAGCTCCAGCACTCCAGCTTCTAAACGGACCGTGCAGGACTGCTTTCTCAAAGTCATGTTTTTTCTTTATTTGAAATAAACCCATCTTCACACGAGTAACTGATAACATCACCGACTTACAGTTATCCTTTCTCACATGTAGCAGACAGCAGGAGACAGTTTGCTTCAGACACTTCTCACCTCAAATACTCAGCTTCATGAGGATACAGCATGTAGGAGTCATGACACATGACGCCCACTCTCTTGTTGTGAATTCACAGGACAATTATTTGCACCATTATCACATGGCCACAATCAGACATTATAACAGAGACATTGTGTAACAAGGCACTCAAAAATCCTGAGTAGAAATACACGGGAGAATAGATGCCAAGGAGCTAGTCAACAGCCTGAACAAAAAGCCATATTCCCCAATGTCGTACTGACTCGTGCAAAGGCGTTCACAACAGTTTAACCTGTGATGACATAGCTCTCTACTCATCATTATTATAGTGAAGATGTAAGTAAGGAGGAGTTTTTGTTTCCACTCTTTGTCACAACGTTGCTTCAGTTAATTGAGATTTGAGGGCATTCGTTTATGCACAGCTCTGTCGAGGTCATGCCACTGCAAACACCTGGATTTAGCTCTGGACTTTGACTGAGCCACTGCCCGTTTAATTCTCTTATTTTTCAGCCATTCTGTTGTAGATTTGCTGGTGTGCTTGAGATCATTGTCCTGTTGCATGACCCAGTTTTGTCCAAGCTTTAGCTGTTGGACAGATGGCCTCACAGTTGACTCTAGAACACTTTGGTATACAGAGGAGTTCATGGTCGACACACTGCCCAGGTCCTGTGGCTGCAAAACAAGCCCAAATCACCACCCCTCCACCAGCATGCTTGACAGTTGTATTTGTGCTGATATGTTGTGTTTGGTTATCGCCAAGTCTGGCACTGTGCATTATGACCAAACACTCTGGTCTCGTCCGTTGTGTTGTGTGGTTTGTTCAGATGCAACTTTGGAAACTAAATCCATGCTGCCATGTTCTTTTTAGAGAGAAGAGGCTCTCTCCTGGCAACCCTTCCAAACAAGCCACACTTGTTCCATGTTTTTTCAAATTGTACTGTCATGAACGTTAACATTTAATATGCTAACTGAGGCCTGTAGCTGTTGGATTTTGTACAATTTCTCTGAGTACTGCAGGGTCTGACCTTGGGATGAATTTACTATGATGTCCACACATGAGAAGACTGTGGTATTGTGTCAACACACACTTGAATGCCCCAGACCAGCAAACTGCCCACACTTCTACCTTTATAGAGGTGCTCACACTGGCTGCTGATCAGTGAATCAAGTGCATTTGATTAGCAGCATCTGGCTGCTACTTACCCTCTTGATTCCTATGGAAGCAGTAAGAGTGGACTTTTAGACAAGACTGCACGGAGTCCTGTGAAAATTTTCTTTTTCACATGATTGTATAGTGTCTATTCTGAGATAGCGAACATCAATAACAAATGAAAATATCATGCAATTTCAGGGCACACTTGTATTCATGTGTGCAGAAAATAGCTTTTTTTACTCTTTTTTTGTTTTAATCAGACGCTTTCACCCAGCAGTTGTTCTTGCTCCCTCTGGTTCAGATCCTGCACCCTTTTACAGTAGGTAAATTTTCCCTCATAAGACATATTTGGTTTCTAGGTGCCTCTTTAATTTGCTTTATGACATCATGAAAGCAGGTTATAACTCGTGATGGATGCAGTGAATGGCCGTCAGGTTAGGTTTCATCTTTATATGCCCGAATGTGGCTGTTTGCAGAGCCAGCAAATTGTATGCATAACATTTCTTCAGAGACACTATTCATACCAAGGCTTTCTGAATTAAGAATGTCATAGACAACTGCAATTCAACAAGTTGAAATCGGAAGCTGCTGAACTCACCTCTGTGGAAGATTCAGTAGCTGATCAGCAAATGTGCATGTGCAGGAATATTTCTAAGATTTATCTTTTTGTGAGGCTCCTGTAAAGTCAGCCACTCTGAAGGCATCTCTTTTTTCTCTTATTCAGCTAGTGGTAGTTTTTGTGAGATTTAGAACAGCTGAAACGGTGCAGGATCCAGATCATCCCTTCTATAGTGCCAGCTCCACTGTGACAGGAGTTCGAGTGCTGAAAGTGAAAGTTCATTTCTGATTTGATGTTTGCGCTGTAGACTGTTTCAAACAACGGCATAGAAATCAAAAGGGAGGATGCAGCATAAGATGAGGCAGGGGCATGTAGGCCAGAGGTAGGAAAGCCCCACCATCCCCACCCGGCAGATTGCACCCTGGTTATAGTGATTAAACCTTCTCTATCAGACCAAACAATCAGTCAGCTGCAGAAATAATCAACGCATTAAGCAACGATTAATCGACCTATTGCTTGCAGCCCTGTTTACATATTTCAAATTTCTCTTTTTGTTTTTCTGAATCAGAGAAAGAACTTGATGAGTACTACGCCTCCAAACGGCGCTCTACCAATGCTCCGCCCTCCTTCCACTCCTCTCAGCACCACCTGCCGTGGGGGGGAGACTACACGCTTGGATCCAGAGGCACACTACCCCTTAATGGCTCCCGGCCCCACCTCCACATCCCCTCCACTCCAAACCCGTACCCGCTGCCATCCCAGACGCAGTATACCAGCTCCAGTTTTGACAGGCCGCCACGCCGCGTGCGCTCCCAGGACCAGCTGCTGGCATTCGGGGAGGGCAACACGCTGTCCCGCCTGTCCAAGAACCAGCAACACCAGTACTACAAAGCCATGATGAGCACCAGCAGGAGCTCTACATCACAGACGCTCCGCAGGTGAGATCAGAGAGGAGAGGTGAGGTGTGATCAGATAGGACAAGCAGGGAAAGCAGATGAAATACTAAAGAGAAAGGAGTCAGATCAGACAAGAGGAGGATGAGAGAAAAGAAGGGATCCTAATGATATCAGACGACATGAGAAGATAGAGGTGAGATGAGTCAAGTCCCGTTAAGAAAAAATAAGAGCAAAGGGAATCAGAGTGTAATATTTAATCAGTGTCATAAGTGTGACAGTTTCATTAAAGTTTGGAGTGTCTGACAAGGTGAGGGTTCGCTCGTTTATATATGTATAACAGAAAATTAGTTTGGTGTATTTGAAAAAACTTTTTAAAAGTTCAGTATTAACACTCCATTTAGCAAGAAAGTCTCAGATATCCTAAGACGTGTCTTAAAAGTTTGAACTCAAAATAGTGCCACTCGTTCATCCTAACATGCCTGTTGTTTCAGACCTGTTCTAAACAAGCTGTTTCAGGGTCTGTAGTTATAGATCAAATCTGCTCCCCACACCTGGCCATTTCTATAGATACCCATAGACTAGATTGTGTATTCACTTGCAGCTCCAAATGCTATAAATAAGAAGCAGTTAGCCAGGCCAGAGGCTCTGGTTAGGGGAAATTGTCATTGAGGGCCAGGCAGATTTCCCTGGTGCCTATATGAAGGGATGACAAACAGAAAACAGGAACGGTGAACAAACTGGGAGGGCAGGTGTGCATTTATAGATGTGTGACAGGAAGGGGAGTGTTTGATAAATTATCTCCAAAAAACATTATCAGCTAAGGATCACAAGCTTTAGATTGCATGTTTGCAATTCACAGACACACATATTTATCTGCTAATTATTGCTAATGAACAGATGTATGACGTACTATAAATTCACTCACCAAAACTGAAGCAGAAACTTATTGGACAGGCAGGACCTATCACAAGGCAGGTCATATTATTTGTCAGATATGTGCATTGAAAATGCTCCAAAAGCCACAAAGAGCACAAACATGGTTGTCAGGTCCACTTTAGTGACTTCAGTTAATGGAGGTGAGCTCCAATACTTACTAATACCATTAAATCCTGTGCTTCGTTGCAGCTGCTATGTTATTATGGCTCAGCCACATCTTCTAATTCAATTCAATTTCAGTTCAATTCAGTTTTATTCATATAGCGCCAATTCACAACAAAAGTCACCTCGAGG
>VUQH01062703.1:0-10309 GCA_015106775.1 Etroplus canarensis
GAAGTTTTGGATCTTTGCACATTCCCACAAGCAATGGAACAAAGTTCCTTTCTCAGTCAAACACTTGGTACATACATCTGGAATATTAGCAGATTGCTCTACTTTTTTAAACTGGCAAGAAATCAATAAATCAGGTTCATAGGTTTTTAGACAAAAACATATTTTTTGAACCCAGGACCCTCTTGTTGTGAGGCAACAATGCAATCACTAAGCCATGATGCTGTCAAACTTGTATTTGGTTGCCGTTCACCGGTACTTTCAATACAATGTCCAAGGAGATGTTTATGAAAGTGGAGAAGGCCATTCTTAGGCTCAAAAACCAAAATGAACCAGAGAGAAAAATAAATTAATTTGAGAAAAAGAAAAAACTTTGGGGAAAAAAACAACAATTTGGAACATTCTTAAAAAGAAGGATTGCAGTAACCAACTCAACAGCACCAAATGGCCTGGAGGACCACAGAAGACAACTAAAGTGGATGATTGCAGAATTCTTTACTTGGTTAAGAAAACCCTTCACAACGTCTAGCCAAGTCAAGAAAACACTCTTAAGGAAGTGGGCATATCATTGTCACAGTCTATAATTAAGAGATGTCTTCATAATGTAAATACAGTGGATTTACAACAAGGTTCAAACCATTGGTTACACTCAACAACAGGAAGGTCAGATTAGATTTTGCCAGATAAAACATATAAAAGAGCCTGCACAGTTCTGGAAATAAATTCTTAGGACAGTTGAAACCAAAATGAACTCATTCCAGAATGATGGGAAGAGAAAAGTCTGGAGAAGGAGAGGAACTGCGCATGATCTAAAGCAGGGGTGTCCAACTCCCGGCACACGGGCCACTTCCAGCCCCGCCCCTACTTCCAGTCGCTGATTTGATGTCAAAAATATTGTGTAATTCGGCCCTATTAAGCGCCACATTGCAATTATATAATTCAATGCGTCCAAATTTCATTACAGAATCGCAATGTGGCCCTAGAAGTACGGGCGGGGCTGGAAGCGGCCCTCGAGCCGGGAGTTTGACACCCCTGATCTAAAGCATACCACATCATCTGTCAAAAATGGTGGGGGTAATGTGGCTGCCAATGGAACTGGGTCACTAGTGTGTAGTTATAATGTGACTACTGATAGAAGTAGCAGGATGAATTCTGAAGTGTACAGGGCTACACTCTGCTCAGATTCAGCAAAACGTTGCAAAACTGACTGGATGGCACTTCACAGTTTAAATCAATACTGACCCAAATCAGACTGCAAAAGCAACTCTAGTGTTTCTTAAGACAAAGAAATGGGGAGATTATTCAGCAGCCAATAGTCAATCACCTGAGCTCAACCCAGAGACCCACAAACAAGCAGCAACTGAAGGTGGCCTTTTTTTAAGGCCCGGCAGAGAAACTCAAGGAAGGAACCGTATCATCTGGTGATGTCCATGGGTTCAAGACTTTAGGCATTCATTGACTAAAAGATTTTCATCTGAGTATTAAAATCGAGTGTCCGAAATTGAGGGGACTACATATCAAAACTGTGATTCCTAAACAGGTAATATGATTCTTTTGTCAAACCCATTCACATACTGACTGTTTGATCTACAAGACACTATGGTGGTCCTGCACAGAGGCAAAATTTAAATTTAAAAATTTAAAATACATTTTCCCAAGGTCAAGTTAGAATTTGCATAGTATTGTATGGCTTTACTCCACTACCCTTGTCTACAACTTGCAATCCTACAAATGAAGATTTACCATTAAATAGAAATCGAGCTTTAAGATGTATCTAGTGGTAACCAAACATTATGGCTTTTTAACGCTTACAAAAAAAAGTGTTCCAATTTTTTTCTTCCCAAAAATCTCTGATCCTTTTTAGCCACTGGTTTCCAAAGATTTTTTTTTTCAACAAAGTAAGGATTCAAGTCCAGAAAGCACCTGTGGTTGTTTCACTTTCCTCATTAATCAACTCACAACCACTCAGAATTATAATGTTATTCTTTGGAGGGGGCTGGATGTCTTGATTGGGAACCACCTGACTAAACTACAGAAATGAAACTGCTCCACCTCAACAGGCTACTAAAAGAAACACAAATCTGGTACTTACACTGACCTTTTCACTACAGGACTTTTACTTTTAGTAGTTTTAAGTAAGCAGGAATTTAAGCTTTTTTATCATCGCTCATTCTCCTTTAATACAAAACTGCTGAGTTTCCAACAAAAAAGTCAAAAAGAAGATGACAGAATGCAGTGAGATCTAAGTCATGCTTTTTGCGCTAAGTGCAGATAAAGCTTTCTCTGTGTCTTGCTGTCACATAAAGTCCACTTCTTCAGCTCTCTCTCTCTCTCTCTCTCTCTCTCTCTCTCTCTCTCCTCTACCGTGTCTAATGAGAAAAACCGCCTTGGTTTTATGTTATCCTGAAAGCATACTGCATGGTAACAGCTCGATAGCCCGACAGATATTTTGAAACCAGATCCTCAACGCTGTGCTGTGACAGCAACCTCTCTGCAGGACCACTGTGTGAAAAAAAACCCCTCAAAGGCAAAAAATGGGCTGACTGGGAAAATGGGAGGAAGCAGATAACTCCCTTCTCACATGTTCTTTGACACACTGATGCCCCTAACAGCTCAATTTTACACACACTCTGAATGTTTCTGTTTCCACATATCTAAGACAGCAATAAAAGCATGTTTCTGTATGTGTGGCTTCATGTTCCCACATTGCGGCCAAGACACGTCAGCAAGGCCCCAGGGAACGAAAAGTGCTACAAAGCCACAGTACTGGAAACAAACCATCTAAATTTTTGGCTCATTATGCATGTTAGGTTTATTCCTAATGACCTGAAAAACTAAATAAGCTGAAATCCCTCCACTACACGGGGCGCTTAATTGCTAAATGATGGTCTGTCAGCAGCAGCATTCTTTCAAGACAACATGTACACAAAGACAAGATCAACCAGAACCTGACCGTGTGGAGCTTATCGAGAGAAGAAGAAAATTAAAGGATAAAAAAAGAAGATGAGGTGAGTAAAGAAAAAAAAGGAATATGAAATCACAACAAATGAATGATGAAAAGCAGAAGAAATTGACTCTCATGAGTAAATCTTGCTTGAAATCCTGCTTATTGTTTGGGACATGTATCATCAGTAGAAAAGCAAAGCTTGGGTTACCCAGTTTGGTTCTCGTGATCAGAAAAGTGGTTGAACAATGACAGATGTAGAATTCAGCCAGTTTCTGGCTCCCCAGTTGAAAACATCAGGAATGCTGGTGTATATGCTACAACGTTTCTGTTTATATCATTATAGAAATATTTTGAAAATTCTATTTTGTCTTTCAAAGATCATTTTACACACCTTTAATCTTCACCATTTCAACAGCCTCTTTCCCGGCCTCAACTAATAACCCATTAATCAGCTCCAGACTGTGCTGAACTTTTAACAAGAACCAAGAGAAGTGTCCACACTGTGCCTGTTTCTTTGCACTGTCTCCCAGTACCGACTGAGAGGATTTTATGGCTCTTTATGGCCCCTCCCGACACGTTATATATCTTAGAAGCCGGTAGGATATCCTCATGCATGTGTTATCTACTTCTGAGGTTCAGCTGAAAGCTCAAGGTGACAGAATCTACAGTCAGACCTGAGAAGCTGTGAAATGACCTGCCATAAGAAGTCAGGTCAGGAGTCATTGTTGTCTTTAAACCTTTTCTTTACAAGCTATCCTAGAAGCTTGCTTGACTTTACTGGATTTTATTGACCTACTTTTATTTCTTATGCTACTCTGGGCTGTGTTTGGTTTTATTTGTCATACTTGCTTAAAGAGACAGAGTGCAAAAAGAGGGAGAAAACAATTTATGGTTCTCCACTGACTTTGTTTTTCATGAAGGTGCCTCCTTGCCAATTCCGTCTACTGGCAAAAAGACTGACAAATGCCTGAAAGCCGCAGTGTTATGGGATCACTACCAACAGGGTGACTGGAAGTGTTTAGGTACTTCTCACTCCAAAATTGAGCCTTTAAGAAGACAAAAGTGAATGCAGACAAAAAGATGTGAGGCGCTATCAGCAAAAAGTATGGGAAAACTCGGTGTGACCACGTGTGCAACAAGCGTTTTGTCACTGATGCCATTTTTATGCTACTGCACATCTGTAAGTTAGGCTAAATCATTTTGACAGTATGCACAGTGGGATGTGGATAGTGAAAAGCTGTGAGCAATGGTTATATACTGGCAAGTGTCTTAGTTGCTTGCATGTAACATTAGTTGTCTAACAATTAACTAGATATAGGATGCATAAATATTTCCTCTGACATAGCAACAGTTGCATGTTGGACCAAATGTTTTCCTGTCCGTTGGGCGGCTTTCAGAGAATGAGGCGTTTCACTCTGTCAGTCCTCATTTACTTCATTTCATGATCTGGTTGTTTTGTCAGTTGCGTAGTGCTCTGCATAATGACTTTAGAAAGGGCTCTATAAATAAATAATATTACTATGATATATCTACATATGTTGGTCATTTGCAAGACCTTCGATGATGCCCTGTGTTATCAGGCACCAAGAATTGAGCAGCAGGTCTTTAAATCCAGTAAGCTATGGGATATATTCAGCATTACTGAGCAGCACCTCACCACCCATGTTCTTTTGAAGATGCTCTGTTAAGTTCTGGCTCTAATGACTTCACAGTTATCACAGTTTCTGAGGTGTTTACCAAGGGGGAAACCCACTAAGAGTGAAGCCAATGCGAAAGTAACACGAGCTGGTGCCACTTGAGGCTGGCTAAAAGTGAGTCAATCCTCATCACTCCCGTGTTAAAAGGCTTATCTTTACAATATTACAGAGCATATTTACAGCCTGGTACAAAAATGATTTTGAATAGTTTCCTCCTTCCTAACAACTCTGAATGGGGCAAATTATATTTAAACACATCCAACTTGATAGAGTTAGGAGTGCTGCCAGGGTGACTGACAGGTGTCTTGGCACAAGCAGCTGGTACTGATCGGTATCATCCACTATTTTGAGTCACTGATCTGGACGCCTCCAACGTGCGTGTGCTGTTGGTGTCTTTTGAAGTATTTTAATGGCTTACCTGATTAATTATACTGGGTAACACAGACCATCTCAGAAGTTGGTGCTTCAGTTTTGGTAAGTTAAATTTTAGTGTTATATTAGTCTGTTTTAGTCTAATTTACCACCTTTTCATCCATAATAGGCAACGTCTGACTTCCGACTAAAAACAGACATGGTGACAGCCAAAACACTGACGAAGCTTCAAAATGTGGATAAATTAAAAAAAAAAAAAATTCAACCAACAAAGCATTTGAGCTTGAGAAATTTCCTTATCGTCCAAAGTCACTTCATCTTAAAAACATTATTTTTGTTATTTAGTTTCTGAAATGCCGATGCTTAAGGGAATAAAGCACAGTGACAAAATACACATCAATCTTACATTTTTTCCAGGTTATTTAGAAGGTGGCATTATGACGGCACACTGTGCTTCTCAAAATTATTTTTCTAATTTGTGAAACTGGTTAGATAAACTGCAGTGTGTCATGGTGCGAGCAGTAAGAGGACCCAAATGCAGACTCAGAAGCAGACTGACATGAACCGAAGGTGAGCCTCATATTTGGCTGTTACGGTCAATATAGACTCCAAAAGGTGAATAGTTAAGAGAGGACTGCAAGGGCAGTCAGGGAGCACACAGGAAGGTTAAAAGGCACCAAGACAACAAACAGAGAATCAGGAAAGAGAGGAAGCAAAACTAAACACAACGCACATGCAGACACTCAAAGACAAGACGCAGGGAAAACAAAAGAGAGGCAGGAGCAACAAATAAACATCCAAGAACTCAGGGAACTAACTCAAATACTCACTTCATGAACCTAAAACTCTAAGCAACTAAAACCCAAACAAGAAAGAGAACATGAACAGCATATCAAATAATCAAGAGTTAAAAAAATCAAAAACCTATGACCATGACACAGGGTGGTTAAATAAGCTTAAGATGCATGATTACTCTTCTTTATCACAGGCTATTTTGGGGCTGTGGGTTCTCAAAGTTCAGAAAAACTGTGTGCTTTAAAAAGTGAAGACATATAAGTACATGTGGACACAAACATTATTGTATGATGTGGATATGGAAATGTATAAAGTGATGGATTTTAACACATCAAATATATTAGTTGTAGTCAAACTACTGAACTTAATGGCACTTCAGAAAAAGCAAACATGAATTTTGAGTAGGGAAGTGGTGAATAACCTGTCGATCTGTAATTGCAACTCTCAGTCATTAATCCTCATCATTAAAGTCGCCTCAGTTTTTAAGGTGAACATTTTGTGACTTCAGGCAAAGATGATGAAAAATGGCTTGAAAGTTGAGAAATATGCCTGACAAATCCATTTCAAACCTCTCAAAGCTCAGCTCTGTAGGATGGGAAAGTCATTTTGTGTCTTTTCCACCCTTTTTTTTTCTCTTTGCTGTGTATTTCACACAGACACACACAAACAGACAGTGGCATGGCAAAAATACTCAAAACAGATTAGCCCCAAATTCACAGCTTCATGGTCTTTGAATTCTTCTGTCGAGACACAGAGGAGGAGGACACTTGATCCATTCATGTATCAAATGCCGAGAGCACAGGCCAGCTCAACAGCTGGGCTTCACTGTGTAATGTGAATGAATCCCACATTATGGGTCTCTATAAATGTGCAGCTAATCTGCAGTATTGTCTGCATTCAGTGTAATTGGGAAGAACATTTATCAATCAAACGACCCAGCTCAGGGCAAAAGCTACTTAAATGGTTCACTAAATTTCAACATCTAGCCTAGGGCTACAGATGCTCTAATTGTGACCAGCAGAGTAAAGTTGTATAAGGTGAACCGATTTTAAAGTGGAATACAAATGATGCCACCTGTTACATAAATTCAGTACAATGAATTCTTATCGTGGAGTGTCTAATAATGACATTTTGTCACGTGCTGCTTGCGTCCCACTACTAGATGTGTTTTTGGTGGTGGTACTGTTTGGATTAGGATGCTGGTGAGGTAGCGGTGACATGACCCAGCAAACATGTTTGAAACCACAGTGTCATCTCCACCAGTCACAACTGGTTACAGTACAACGGTAAAAACTGAACTGTAGTCAGTTGGATATTGACGTTGTTTCAGTGCATAAAAGAGGTCAGGTGAGATCATTTCTTAAGAGTAAGAAATGTAGATCAGATTACTGGAATAAGGGGATTAAATCTTTGTTTTTTTTAAACAATGACAACTAAACTGGTTGGTGCACGCTTGTGAACAGACAGCCACACAACATTTTCTCCATGTACACAGATTACTCTTACAGCAGCCTGTCTTTTTTTTTAAAAAAAAAACAAGCAATTCTTGGTTAAGAACATCTAGATTCCGTCTCAGTTGCTGCATGGTGAACACAATGGACTGCTAGAATCATCGCCTCGTGATTTCTGATGTCAGCCTTATAAGCCTGAGCATGTTGCATCATATCAACTCTCCATTTTTGGAACTATTTTTCAACCATGACTAGACATTGACTAAAACCACCAGGCGACATTTATTCAACGTTGCGGCAGTGGCAGGTGTGACTGCGGTCCACACTCATGTGGACTTTTGTGTTTTGCACTTTGGCTGCTTTTTGTTTTACTTGCTCATCTGTTTTCACTTGCTTTTTATTTTGGGAAAACATTGCAGTTTTGGTTGCAAAATGAAAAGTTGGAAATGACAGACAAGCCTTGACAATATGACAGTAATTCTGTCCTTAAAAACCCTTGGCCTTCTTAAAGACAGACTTAGAACCCCTAAAAATACAGTTTCAGCTGTTTCACTATTAGCTTTGCCACACAAGTGTGCAAGTGTACTTCATGTCATTGTGACATTCCAGTGTGTGGAGTTATAAATGCAGTAGACCATAAAATGACTCGAAAGCTTCTGTATGACGCATGGCCTCAATAACCACCTGTATGCTGAGTGTCACTGCACTCTCAAAAAAAGAAGAAAACCTCAGGTCCAACAGATAATAGGAGAGGATTTTAACAAACTGGAAACAAAATGGAAATGAAAATGAAAATAGTCGTTCAGGATGTTACTGTACAGTCCCATTTATATTAGATGTAAATATAAACAGAGGGAGGACCAGTGACTTACGGGAGAACTCGTTGTGACATTCCAAGCATGTCCCTTATAACAGTTACAGACGTATTTATGGGCTAAACCAAAGCAACCTTTACTATTAGAAGAGACATTTTAAGCAAATCTATACCCAGAAAATCTGTACAGAGCTGCAAAACATACTTGAATCGTATGTCTACTTATTTAAGCTACTTGTTATATGTTTGTTGTGTTTATCAAAATAGGAATAATCAGAATCAGAATACTTTATTAATCCCAGGGAGGAAATTGTTTACATTACAGACACTCCATTAAATATACATAAATATGGAAGATAGAAAATACCATGTGGTTGTGTTTAAAAGGCTACTAGAATGAATTTTATCATTACAGTAAATATTATTTTGTATGTTATCTTATACAAATATCCATGTGCTAAATCGGGCCAAAATATTTCATCTGAGTTCTAACATTTTACCACAACAAATATTTAATTATCCAAAAACCACCTTATTTATCATATCATGGGCAGATGGACTCATGCCAAAAGAAAGCTTTCAAAGGACTCAATGCAGTCTTTTGAAAAAGAAGTATACTTGTATTGCTTTCATAGGAATTAAGAGGGTAAATAGCAGCCAGGTGCTGTTAATCAAATGCATTTGATTCACTGATCATCAGCCAGGGTGACCACCTTGATAAAAGCAGTTTGCTGTCTCGAGCGCTCAGGTGAGCGTTAGCACAATGCCAATATCTTTCAAGAAGAGGACATCCTAGCACTACAAGCCTCAGTTAAGATGTTAAATATTAAAGTTTATGTACGTCCATGTATGGCTTGTTTGGAAGGGTCACCATGAGAAAGGCTCTCTTTAAAAAGAACACAGCAGTATGACTTACTGTAGGTTTACAAAGTGGCATCTGAACAAACCACAAGGCTTCTGGACCAGTGTCTTTTGGACTGACAAGACCAGATGTTTGGCCAAAATGCACAGTGCCATGTTTGGTGAAAACCAAACACCTCATACCAACTGTCAAGCACAATGGGGGAAGGGCGATGATTTGGGCTTGTTTTGCAGCCACAGGTTCTGGGCACCTTGCAGTCACTGAGTCAACCATTAACTCCTCTCTGTACCAAAGTATTCCAGAGTCAATTTGTCCGTCAACTAAAGCTGAGTCTATACTGGGTCACACAACAGCATAGCAGCAAATCTACAACAGATCTGCTGAAAAAGAAAAACACTCAAGGCATTGTGATGGCCCAGTCAAGGTCCAGACCTCAGCCAAATGAAATGCTGTACTGGGACCTTAAGAGAGCTGCATGTTAACAAATGCCCACGAATCTCAGTGAACTGAGGCTATGCTTTAAGGAAGAGTTTGCCTCTACAATGATGTCAGAGACTGATAAAGAAAACAGCTTACTTATTGCAGCAAAAGGTGGTTCTACAAACACCTGAACTGTGGGATAATTTGACTGCATACAGTCCTGGGAAAACTTTCTTTTACAGATGACTATAACTCAAAGACCTATTATTAACCCTTGAAAACTAAAGTGCTGCAGAGTTAGTGTCACCCAACACTAACATCCAACACCCGACCTCACTGTTCTAGGGTTAAATACGTCATGTTATTTTGAATATCAGTGCAAAATCAAATGAGAAATGCTGTAACACTCCGTGTCAGTATAAAGAGCACTGCTAAAGGCTATGAATTACAAAACAACAGACCTTTGTTCTGCTTGTTTATGCATGTGTGTGTCTTTTCATGTGTGGTTCATTCAACCCTGGAATATATTGGATCTGGTTAGCAGTTTCTTTGTGGTTCTCTCTCTTATACAGAAACCTATTTGTAGGGGGTCTGGCTTGTTATAGTACTCTTAGCCTACCTTCATTTACATATTTAACTTTTAAAACAGTTCATGGCCCTGGTGCTTTTTGTCTTCAAAACAAAATGAGCTATAAAGATTCCCTATAATGTTGTGTGCATACTGGGGGGTGTACACACACCCCAGCCTGGTCCCACACACACTCACACAGACAGGCTGGCTGGACAGCGTCATGATCAGCACAGTGAGGGGAGACAGAGGGAGGTCTATCAGAGCTGCATTCCTGTGTGAACAAAGCCAAAGACAACATGTTGCCTTCTGCAGCCTGTGTGTGTGTGTGTGTGTGTGTGTGTGTGTGTGTGTGTGTGTGTGTGTGTGCGCGTGGGTGCATGTCT
>VUQH01062714.1:0-10366 GCA_015106775.1 Etroplus canarensis
GGAAACTATGCTACTGTCGGCCGAAGACCAAGGAGGGGGAGAGGGGGAAAGCGTGTTAGGAGGCAGAGAGAGAGAAGGAAAGGTAGGAGGGTGGAGGTGAGAGTAGGGACTTTAAATGTAGGGACTATGACTGGTAAAGGGAGAGAGCTGGCTGATATGATGGAGAGAAATAAGGTAGATACATTGTGTGTGCAAGAAACCAGGTGGAGGGGAAGCAAGGCCAGGAACACTGGAGGTGGATTCAAACTGTTCTACCATGGCGTAGGTAGGAAGAGAAATGGAGTAGGGGTCATCTTGAAAGAAGAATGTGTGAAGACCATTCTGGAGGTGAAGAGCGTGTCAGACAGAATTATGACTCTGAAGCTGGAAACTGAAGGTGTGATGCTGAATGTTGTTAGTGCATATGCCCCACAAGTTGGATGCCAGTTAGATAAGAAAGAGGGATTCTGGAGTAAGTTAGATGAAGCGGTAGAGAGTATTCCCAGGGGAGAGAGAGTGGTGATTGGAGCAGACTTCAATGGGCATGTAGGTGAAGGGAACGGGGGGACAAGGAGGTGTTGGGTAGTTATGGTGTTAAGGAGAGTCGAGTGCAGACATGAGAGAATTTCAGTGGCTGTACATGCATTTTCCTACCTATGACACTCTTGGCAAAAGATGCTCTCTTCAGCGTGGCTAACCCAAGGTCTCCTATCTTCACTGAGCCCGTGGGTCCCGTAATAAAGATGTTGTCGCATTTCAGGTCTCTGTGAATGATTGGTGGAGCTCTGGTGTGCAGGAAGTGAAGGCCTTTGAGGATCTGTCTGCACCATGAACGCAGGACTTTGATTTTCATCACCTTGAATCGCTTCAGGTAGCTGCAGGACAGAGAAGTCACATAAGAATCTGTCATTCTATAAAGGTAGACAAAGTGGCATAAAATGTGCACACAGAAGGAGATTGATATTCTCCGACCATATGTTGGCAGCTACTGTACTGGGACCAAGGCTACTTGAACAGAATACATAATGATGAGCTGATGAATAGTTGACTGTGCTAAAATAAAATCTCACGAAAACAAAACTGGTCTACTCTGCATCTTGTAAAAATACAGTACTGCACAAAACTCTTGAGCTACCCCTCATGTCTTTATATTTTGCTTCCAAGGAGCCAGATTTTCTTGTAGTTTTTGTAAGCCTTTCAAAGTTTTGCTGTGGACATTGGCTTCTTTTTCATTTCATTTTTCATTTTCAGTTATTGTACATGACCATTTCCAGAGGAATGTTTTTCTTTCTTTTTTCTGTTAAGCCACTTAACACTGGCCTATGAATAATTCTAGTGTAAAAAGGCACCTAACACAAGGGATGAACCAATGTTGTATCTACACAACACAAACACCTCATCAAAACACTAACTTTAAACTGCATCTTTAGGTACTTTTGTTACTAGTAACCTATTGTAAAAACACATTTTTTACCCATTTTTAATTTAAATTACAAAAAAATTGCATACATATACATATATATGACATAGCTTGACAGGCATAGTATTTTTGCACCAACAAGGTGATTCCCAAAGAGCTATTAGCCAAAAACTTTGGCATATTGCAGCATGGTGTGCAGTGTGTCTTTAAAAAAAACAGGAAACTGGAAAAGTGGAGGACAAAAGAAGAAGTGGCAGGCTTAAGAAAAAATATTTACAGCTCATGAACGGTATCTGAAAGTCATGCCCTTAAGAAATAGCAGAAAAAAAATCCAGCAAAGTCCTGTCACGGGACCTGAAAAGATGCATCTGGTGCTTTAGCTGATCCATCTACTTTTTGCTTAAGTCTTATCAGAAATGGTCTCAATGCTAGGATGGCTGTCAAGAAACCATTCTTAGGAAGGGAAACGGATAGAAAAGGCTGAGGTATGACAAATTACACAATAACTGAACTGAAAGTCAGCATCAACAGGTCTTACTGACTGATGAATCCAAATTTGAAATTTTTGTTTTAAATTGTCATCATTATGTATGAAGGAGGTCAGAAGAGCAGAACAACAGGGAGTGTCTACAGTCCTGTGTAAAACATGGCGGAGGCACTCTCATGGTTTGGCATTGCATGTCAGTGAGTGATGTTAGGGATCTTCCCAAAATTGATGGAGTTATGAATGCAGAAAAGGACCATCAGATTTTGATCCACCATGCAACACCATCTGGAAAGCATCTGATTTGCAACAGCTTCATTTTTCAGCATGACAATGATCCTAAACTTATATGGATAGAAAAACACACAGTGGAACACCATCAGTCATGGATTGGCCTCCCCAGAGCCCAGACCTTAACATTATCGAAGAAGTGTGGAATCATCTTGGCAGAAAACAGAACAAAAGGCAGCCAACATCCAAAGAAAAGATTTGGAATGTCCTTCCAGAAGCCTAGAGAACTATTCCTGAAGACTGCTTAGTTTGCCCTAAGATTGTTCAGGCTGTGCTGAAGAATAACGGTGCTCATACAAAATATTGACTTTTAAGCTCATTAGAAATGTACAAACTCTATTTTTGCCTTATGCACTGTATTTTCATTTATGTTTCGACATGTTTCAATAAATCATTGCACCTATTTACCACTTTCCAGCAAAATATAAAGAAATGTGGGTTGGCTCAAAACTTTTGCACAGTATAGTATCTACCAAAAAAAATCATTTGAAATGAAAGGATGGCGCGCTATTGGATGACCAAATAAAGGCACTGCTTTACATGAAGAGTAAAGCTTATGTAACCAAATGGGATTACATAATGCAATCTCCAGCTTTATATTTACACAGACAGAAAAACAAGACAGGCCTATTCTGGTGCCTTCATGGTCTGAGACATGCCTAATAACCAGTGTAATAATGAGACAAACAGAAATTATTTCATCTCTTCAAAAAGAATAAATAAAAATACGTCTGGAAGAACTTGATCCTAAAGTGGCAGCTGCAAAGTTAATGGGCAGCTGGCGCTTGTAAGTGTCGTCTTTAATAAGCAGATCAATAGGTTAGTTTTGCCTTTTAGAAGGCAAGTGCACACAAAACATTCCCATTTCTGTTGCATTTGAACAGTTATGCAGTTTCAACAGGTGTCATGACTTCCTTGAGTCAGGATTCTGTCTTACATTGGACAGTTAACACCAGTACCTGTATTACATGCTTCTTTTGTGCGTGTGATTTGCACTAGGGAGCAGAAGTAGCACAAAGATCTCTGTCAAAAGGCCAGGAATGAGACAGCCTTCAAGTCATCACTGCTCAAAGATCTTCTTGTAAGCATATCACAATACATCAGTTACTTCCTGTTCAGTTCTAATTACCTAAACTGAGAACATCAAGGTACTGTTTAATGTGTAATTTCATTTTGAACTCTAAAGAAGTTTAGAACGGTTCTTATCCTCTCATTTTACAAAGAGTCTGGAACCTGTCCCAGCATCCACTGTATGGAAAAGAAGAGAAACACCCTTTGACAGGCTGCCAGGCCACCATGGATCCAACACAGATCCACACCTATGGGTGATCGAGAGTCAGTCCACCTGGTTTGTATGTCTTTGGAATGCAGGAGGAAACTAGAGAAAATGTCTCAGAAATGAAGACAGAACAACACAAAAGAGTAAAACAGCAGTACTGTAGTACTGTATTTCCAGACTGAACATTGCTCTCATTCTTAGCAAAACACTGCAGTCTAAAACATTCACTTGTTTTTATTTATAACTGATTAAATTAGATGCAGTTCTTGTTATTATTAAGAACTCAGATAACTCGTTCAGAAAACATCTGTCTTGATTAGCTGATTTAAAAGAAATCACACTTTACAGAGAAATGTGTCTTCCTCAGTTCAACAAATTCCAAGAACTCTGCCAAACAAAGGCCATGAAGCACAGGAGGCAAGGCATACTCCTGAGGTCAACCATGCCAAGACTCATCTTCACAGTGTGCTAATTTCACAGCACTAAAGCAGGCAGAACAACTAAATAATCTTGCCATTGATTTAATTTGTGTCTTTAACTTAATATCCAAGCTTAGCCTGGAAATTTCCCCATGGTCCTGGTGAATAACAGGCAGCTGACTATACCACAGAATGACTCTGCAAACAAGGCTTCTATCTGAGCCAGCGCTGCCCTCTTGGTTTCCCAGCTCTGACTCCAGACAGCTGACCCGATGCAGAGCAACATCAATAAGTCTGACTCCTGCATCACTGTCAGCTCCAGAGCATCACCAGTTGCTCCAATAATTCAACAACTGCAAATCTCTAGATGAGAAAAAGCAGCTCAGACAACTCTGAACTGAGCAATATAAACTGTTCTGACTTAACCCCATCCAGACTGTTGAGTTACAGGCATAACAGCTTTTAGTTTTTACCTACTATCTTTACCTGAGCAGAAAACATCCATTAACCAGTAGTGGGAAGTAAACTCTGAATGCTGTGCTTAGTTGATCATTTCCATTTAGGGCCACTTTATATTTCTACTGAACTACTTTTCAGAAAAAATCATTTGACATGTGAGAGCTATACTTTGTTTTCTACCCAAGTCACATAATCAGAGTTAAAAATATTATATCTATGAATGAACTGTAGATATGCAGACTAACAACTTCAGCATCACAAGACCTCATGGATTTTACCATTAGAACATCTTTTACAAAGGAAGAGATAATTCATCATGAACAACTCAATTTAGGGCTTCAGTTTTACAGTGACATTTCTTGCCTGACTTTAAATTATCAAAGTCTTCTAAATACTGTCTAACCACTTTTCTGTGGTGTGTAATTAAAAGCCCCAAATATCTGGGTGGATTCACATATTTTCACAGGGAGACTGCTTTCAGGACACAGAGCATAAAGGATCTTTTTAGGGGCTAATAAACTGGGAAAACCTTAAAATGCACATGTGAATAACTTAAGTGTCAAAGCTACATTATTTCCCATGAATTTGCTTTTCCAAAACTCGCCCTCTACCACACTCCATCTCATCTTCTTTCTCTTAAGAAAACACGTGCTTCTTATCCTCTTCCTCCTCCTTCATCTTCCTTCCCCTTACCTACCGACCCTCCTTGTCTGTCTCCTCTGCTTTCTCCCTCTGTCATTCTGAGGTGAGAACAGTGTTGAAAGACAAGTAAAATGCTGGGACATGAAGCACTGGAGTGACACTTCACAAAGCATTTTTCATGCACACACAATCACCCAACCATGCTATGATTTCAAGTACACAAATTAGCACTTTGAAAAAGATGCAGATGCATGTATACGTGGTACTGCAGGCAGTAAATACAGTTTTTATAGTTAAAAACAGATAAGTATTCATACAAAAAAAGACCAGCAGTACAAACATGTCTTCCACACATGGACTTACACACACAAAAAGACATACACAGATAAAGTGACTCCATGGTGGCCAGTATTTCCATCCTATCTTTCTCTGTTCGTAGCACTCCCCCCTCTTGTCATCTCCCTTTCTTTTTCCATCTCTTCAGCGTACAACAGTCCCTTTCCTTTCTGAGTATTTATCTGGATGACAGCCAAATCCTCAGAAGCCTTGATCCTGTTCATAAGTGCACATGCATCCACTGCTTATACTAGCAAAAACACAATGTGCAAGAATCTATTTACTGCATATACTGCGTTGATAGACAGAAAACTGATCAACAACAATTCTAATGCAAAATCAGACAACTAATTATCATTCAAGTTAATTTTTTCCACAGGTTTCAGCTTTTCACTTGGTAATGCTTGCCGGTTTTCTTCTGTGATGGTAAATTTTAGATTCTGGGGTTTCAGCTCAATAGACAATTAAAGTCATAATAGGCATTTTAATTTTTTAGACCAAATAAAACTGATTAAGGACAATCTGTACAGAATACTGATGGTTATATCATTTCTTTTCCTATATTATCTAGGTGATATGATCAACATATACTCATTTCCCAGGAAACATTTGTTCCACTTCCCGGTAGTTTTTAGATTTTGTGTTGACCGAGGTCTCACCTAAATATTTTATTCCAATACTTTTCTCTTCCACTTTCTTCTTTCTCACACAGTAGGTAGTGATGAGTTACAAAAAGATTTGGAAAACAGAACTCAGTTCTTTCTGTTGTTATGTATGCAGAAAGAAGAATGGGACAGTTGCATTACAGCCTTTGTGTTCAGAAATGTATGAAGTTTTTTTAGTCTTCCAGTGGAGGGCGCTACACTCCTTGGTAGTACTGTGCTACTGAATTGATTCACTCACTCTTTGGTCACAGGTTTGTCACTCCACCAGGCTGCTTTTATACTGTACATCTAACTATCCATTTGCCTGTTCATCGGACTATTTGTGCATATAACTCAGACTGTGGATTCTGTCCCCTTCTCTCTCACTTTAACCTAAACTAACTGTATACAACTCTCAGTTTGGTCATCCAGCCCACCACACATCCAGGAATGATGTCAGGAATGAGAGGAATCTGCAGCAGAAGCAGCAGCTGGCAGGTGGGCCAGTGTCGCATGATGGCCAGTATGACGCAGGCTGTGCCACTCACACCACATTTAGGCTTTTATTGTTTCGGGAAGCTCAACAATCACACTCACAAACACAGGCACACATCTATTCTAAATGGCAGAGGATGGCATTCATTCATGGCATGTAGAACAACAGTCACAGAGGCCTTAATTCTCCACAGCAATTTTTTTTTAGGGAGCTGTAAAGAGAGACTGACAAATGCCTATGGTCCTGCCAAGCCATCCATGCACAGTTTGTCATACATATACACCAATCAGCCACAACATTAAAAGCACCCACCTAAACATTGTTGCAGATTATATTTATGCTCCCTAACAACCCTCTCTTAATAGGACAATGTGCCCCACCACATTAAGAAAACTGCTCAGGAACACCTCAAGCAGCACAACAAAAAGCCTAGGGTGCTGCCTAAAAGTTCAGAAACACAGGACACCTCAGAGATCCTGTGCCCATGCCCTATTGGGTTATAGCTATTTAGGTGACATTAATGGGACCTACACAGTAATATTCAGGTGGTTTTAATGCGGAGGCCACTCATTGTAGAGCAAAGTCTCTTTATGATCCCTCAATCCATACGTTTATTTTCTGCCACTTATCCAGGTTTGGGTTGTGAGTGCAGCAGCCTAAGCAGAGACACCCACAGTGTCCTCTTCCTGGCCACTTCTTCCAGCTCTTCCGGGGGTACACAAAAGTATTCCCAAGCCATTCAAGAGATCTAATTGCCCAGTGGTCTCCTCCCGGTAGGAGGTGCCTGAAACACCACACCCAGGAGGCGTCCGGGAGGTATCCTGACCAGATGCCTAAACCCCCTCAATTGGCTACTTTTGACATGGAGCTCTGAGCTCCTCATCCATTTCTAAAGGAGAACCCAGGCATCCTTTGGATGAAACTTGTTTTGGCCTTTGTGTCCACAACCTCATTATTTTGGTCACTACCCAGAGCTCATCAGCATAGGGTAGGGTAGGAAATTAGATCGACTAGAAAATTGACAGCTTTGCTTTCATGCTCAGCTCCCTTATACCACAACAGACCGGTACAGCACCTGCATCACTGCAGACACAGCGCCAATCTGTCTGTCAATCTCCCTCTCCACTCTTTTCTCACTCATGAACAAAACCTTGGATATGTGAACTCATCCACTTGAGGAACTGATTCCTCAGGAGTCACTCTTCATGACTGCTGAGGTTTTTTTGTTAATTCATTGTTGTCATATAAGTGCTTCATACATAGGAAGTCAGTGGCATAAATACTGTACATAAAACAGGCATACTGGCTGAACCACATCTACAATCAGCACTGAAACCCTGCTGGGATGTGAGGTGCTCAAAACACTCCTGTGAAAGGCCATCTGAACATTTGAAAACAGAAAAAGTGCAGATTAGTTTAACAGAAAAGACGATGACGCAGATGTTTGAGTGTGTTTTACATTTCAATAAAAAAAAAAATTAGATGCATCATCATCTGTACTGACAGTGCTCTTGAAGAGAAAAGGGCAGGATCAATTCTACTGTAAGTGTAGGTATTAACAACTAACATTCTGATTATGCAGTTTCACACCTATCAGTCATGCCTTTTTTCTGTTCATGTGGATCAGGTTTTCAAATACATGGAGACGCTCAGGCAGTGATGGTATATATGCATGAATAGCTAATGGAAAACAGTTTCTTTTTCTCCAAAGTCACTAAATTAACATCTTGGAAGAAAAATTTCATCTCATGTACTCACGTTTTAAGCGTGCCAGATGTCATGAGCTCAGTAACGAGAACAATACATTTCTTTCCTTTGCAGGGACCCTCCCAGGAGTCATAGAAGCGGACAATGTTAGGATGCTGGAGACCCTTTAACATCCCAGCCTCCTCTTTGAACCGCTGACGCTCAGACTTGGACAGCTTACGATCCTACACACAGGAGAGAGAAGGAAAATTAGTCACGTATACATCAAAACCAAGGAAAAACAGTACACTGTGAAACTGGAGGGAGGGAATGTTTTCCCAAATTAACCATGCTGTGCCAATAGTACAATGTTATTACAGCATGTGCAATTACAATCAAATCAAGTGGGGAGAGGTTCTGAGCGGTGGTGAGAAGAGAGCTAATCAGAAGAGAACAAAGAGATTATGCAGAAAAGAAAATGGGAGGTGAATGTCAATTCCTGAGAAACATGACTTCATATATGCTCAGAGAAACTGATAGCAACAACTGTTTAAATCCAACACTGATGAAGCAGATGAAGGTGGCACTGGAATACAAGTGCAGATGAAACTGGAAACCTGATCCTATCAGAAAATGTTGTTGCATTACACTCGGAAAGGATGTAAACACGGATAAAACAGAAGTTTCCTTATATCTCAACTCAAAGATGCCACAAAAACATCACTCAGTCTTTTTTTCACCCGAACTGTACATGCAACATTTATTCATGAGGCTCTTTGTTACAAACTGATTTACATAAGTAATTTAAATACAAATAGGTTTACATTCACACTGAAATAAACAATATACAGGTGCACGCCTGCAAATAGATATTTTCTTGAGAAATCATAAACAGTTAGGATCCGAAAGATCCATCCATTTTCTTCCACAGGGTTGCAACTTATCCCAGGTGTCACAGTGCAAGAGGCAGGGTACATCCTGGACAGGCCACCAGTCTATTGCAAGGCTAACACGGTGAGACAATCAGCCATTCATACTCATACCTACAGCCCATTTAGGACTGCCAAATTAACTTTACAAGCATGCCTTCAGACTGTGTGAAGCAGCTGGGGTACTTGCTGAGAACACATGCAGGCACAGGAAGAACATAGAGAAAGGCCCCAGCTAGCAGAATCAAACACAGGACCTCCTTACTGTGAGGCCACAGTGCTAACCACCACACCAAACCATGTCAGACAATATTTTTAAAAACTCAGTCAAGCAGTTAATTAGTCAGATCCAGAACATCACCACACGCTATCCTCTCAGAGCACCATCTACATGATGGTAGATAAAATTGCTAAATGGCTTCCCTGTAATAAATGCTAATCAAATCTTCAGCTTCCAGCTCCCATATCTTAGTGTTATTATATTATTCTGAATGGGAATTGTTGCCTACCGCATTTGCACCAAACCTCAGCTCTCTTTACCTGTAGTGATAGCAGCCTACCACTGAAAGGTTGACCAAAACAAGCTCAGAAAAAAGTCACAGTCTGCATTCCTCCATCCTGTGAAAGACAAGCTTCTCAGAAATATCCTACCCAAAGTTTAATGTGCATTCCAGCTCCTCAATAAAAAAGGGCAGTATGAGTGGGTCAGCTCTTGTAAAGAACTTGTGGGTCTAGGTTTGTGAATTAATAAATGTGTAAAATCTCTTTGGGACAAAAAATTCTCTCATGTCCTCTGGGACATGTTCAGGGAGGCTGCAGCCAACGGCGATTCTGTTGACTTGGAAGAGTACACAGCATCAGTGACCGGCTACATCGAGAAGTGCATTGATGATGTGACAGTCTCCAAGACCATCACAACATGTTACAACCAGAAGGATGACTGCAAAAGTGTGTTCTCTTCTGAAGTCGAGAGACTTGGCCTTCAAAGCAGGAGACAGGGCGGCCTTAAAAACAGCTAGGGCCAAACTGTCCCGAGACATCAGAGAGGTGAAGTGCGCACATGCCCAGAGAATCCACGGCCACTTCCAGAACAGTGGAGACTCCCGGCGCATGTGGCAGGGCATCCAGGCGATCACCAACTACAGGACTACATCATCTGCTTGTGTCAGTGACGCCTCCCTCCCAGACGCGCTGAATGACTTCTACACTCGGTTTGAAGCACAAAACATCACAACAGCGAGGAAATCCACCCCTCCTCCGGATGACCAGGTGCTCTGTCTCAACATGGCTGACGTGAGGAAA
>VUQH01062717.1:2059-14503 GCA_015106775.1 Etroplus canarensis
TGACCATAGAGCCATGTATCCCTGTCTACTCTTTGTGTGATGTCCTAACACAGTCAGATATTGTCTTCATTTAGTTTGAGCTACTTGCCCCCAAAACACACACACACACACACACACACACACACACACACACACACACACACACACACACACACACACAGCCTACTCCTGTACCTGTCTTAATCTTCCTCCTGCTCTTTAGAGAGCTGAAAAAAGCAGAGCAATTATTTCTTTTATTTGCATGCCAAAATTCCCATGGACTAATCGGAGGAGCAGGGAAAATCACAAACTGGCTCAAGTAAAGAAACAAGTAAGAGTCCACACAAGACATAAAGATGGATTTATTATGAATAAACTCATCAGAAGAAGAATGAAGTGTGGATGTCAGAATCATCAGCAATGCAAGCAGTGAGTGGATGCGTTTTGTCTGTGTTTTGAGGTTTTTATAGAGGCAAAGTTGAAGACTGTTGTGAAATGGATAGAACAAAATGAGTGACCAGGTGGACACATGGACCAGCTTTTATAGCCTGGAAGTCTCACTTGAACTGAAATAGATGACTTTCCCTTTACAGCCAACTGGCTTTGAACAGGACCAATGCAGATATACTAAATAGCTGCAAGGTACATCTTAGATTTAACAGTATGGACAGGGCAGTGTGTTTCTCTGTGCCTGTAAAATGAACAATAAAGAGCTACAAAACATGGGAAAACATTGAGAAGCACTGAGTCTATTGTGGCCTTACACCAACACGATATCAGTGCATCGATTTTAAACTGAATTTTATTTTTGCTTAACTTTAAAAGATACCATTATAATCAGATTGAAATCATATCTGCTCTATAGTCTTGCAAATTATTACTAGATGGAATAGCTTAAACTTTGTGAGTACATTTCATCATAACAAAATGCAGTACTGAAAACATCTACTGTAGCATGAACTTCCATGTTGTGGTTTGAGTACATTGGCTGGTATATTTCTGTCTGTCTGAAGACAGATTTTGTCAACTCGATCACGTCTCAACTATACAAGAGGCAATAACAGAATGATAGCAAAAAATTCACAGTTTGAGGATGTGTTTGGTCTGAGAACTGCTGTTGTTATCCCTTTACAACATTAATCATTTACAGAACTGTGTCACCACAAAACAGTTTGCTCACACACTCTGCTGCTGAATGTCTGACAGACTAATTAATATGAATGAAAACATAATCATATTGCCCAGAATAATTTTTGAGTACAACTTTCATGGTTTGCATAAACATATGAAATAAGGCACTATCACAGATATTTGGTGTTAATGATTTAATATTTTTGAGTAATGAATTTAAACAAGACTTGAGTACTAAAAGTGTTAGAAGTATTCTCATTTACTAGCATGCGTATCAAATGATGCACAAGTCTTCAAAAACACAAGTAAACTAATTAAGTTTCCCAAAAATAACTGCTGCGCTAGGTCAGTGTGTTACCGCCCAGAGCCTAGATTTCAGCATGACACAGAAAAGCCTGGGGCAAACACAGACGGACAGAGAGACGACAAAGCCCGACCTATTGATGTGGTGAGATGAAGGGACCAGGGGACTGGACTATATTTAGCTTCATTGAGATGGTAATGGGTGAAACATGAGAGGACTTTTGTGTGTGGTTGGGTGTGTGTTAATGATGCACTGTACAGGAACCACCATTTGAATGTCTGGGCTTTATACTGGGAAAAGTGTTTTGATCATAGAAACAGGAATAATTACAAGTGGATTTGGTAGAATCAGTAGTTATCTATCTGTAATAACTCAGCATGGAAATAGCAGCACTGTTGCTTTTTTCCAGGCCTTGTTCAGTGTCCAAAGGAAATATGATTAAACACTTTTACCCTGTGGCACTATGCCTTGCCTGTCTTTCTTTCTCACTGCATGTCTTGCTCTCTTACCTACTTCTATCTCTGCAGCTGTCTTACCCCCCCTCTCTCTCCAGCCAAGATTTTTCCCATCCACTGTTGTGTTCCTCAACTTGTTTCCTAGCAACTGAACTGACATGCCCCCTATTCTCAGCCCTGCAAATCTGTTGTTGCAACCCTAGATTTCATGGAACAACCCATATAAATCATCATTCCCCACGAGGAGCTGAGTTATGTTCGATGTTTCTAGGAGAAAGAGTCTGCCTAAGCATGCTTTTAATCCAGTTTGCACATATATTGCAAGTTTTGAGTGGTCAAAGCAACAGTTGGGAAGTGCGTTTTACAGTTTTGAGACACTAGTTCAAGATTGCTATTTCCATTAGATTCCTGCTATTATGTGCACAAACGGTTAATTTGTTATTTGCAGTTCATTCAAACACGCTTTAGGCAGATTATAAAACCAAAGAAAGATAAAATGAAAAGACTGCAATGCAGTCTTTGTCACCACTGCCTGTATCATAAAAGTATTATTCATATTAAGCAACAGTAATTTCTGAAACCTTATTTTAATACCTAATAAAACATTCAAAATACTCTGAAATTGCATGTGTAGTAAATACTACAGGTATATTTAATATATCTTTAAACCATATATACTATACTAAAAATAACTTGTCTGGTATTGATCCTTGTAGCAAAAAGCTCTTAGTACCTTTTAAAGGAAATCTGAATATAACTGAGACTCCTTGAATTTATACCCTAAAAACACTGTTCCTTTAAGTAACACTAAGGCAATGTAATAAAATGATCCCACTAATGAAAGGAAAAAAAAATGAAAAACTGTAGAGTTTAATTAAATCTGTGGAGGACATAATTACACAGCCAATAGAGGAATAAACTCTTCAAGAAAAGCTGAGTCTAATAGTAGGTTTAATATATTGTTTTTGTCAATAAGAAGGAAGTGCCTCTATTAAAATGCAGATGACTATTTAGGATATATCTAATACCAAAAGACAACATGGGTTTCACAACACATGAGTCTTAACATCACCAAGCTACTCTAAGAATACTAAAATCTGTTTTGTGTTGCATAACTCCTAAGCACAAAGACAAGGCTTAAAAAATTTTTAGAAAATAAGATAGCTGAGCTATAACCACCATCTAGTGACATTCAGAGGTACTGCATTATTCAACAAAATAGAACATTGAATTTAAATCTATTGTTCAGATAATTAAAAAAAAAACCTCACAAATTCACTGAATAATAGAGTGACATTTTATGTACAAATGGACAAAAAGGAATGAAATGAAATTCAGGAATGAATGTTAATGTATTAGGTTAGTGTAGCTTTATATGGTTGGGTTGATACCCTGGTCATTGCTATTTTTATCAAAATTTAAGGATCTTTAATTTGCTGCTGAACCATTCAAAGTCAGCGATTTCTATTTGAATCATCCCCTTCACCTCACTCAATAGCAAATAAATTTTGAAAAGACTTAATTTTAAAAGCATATTTTTCCTGATATACCTCAATTTTAAAGTATTAAGCACCTGAAGCACTTTTTACTACAAACCTTATTTACCCATTCACACAGCACTCTATTCTATGCCTTTAGAGTGTTCTACCTTTCACACACACACTCATATTCTGATGCATACATCAGGAGCAATTTAGGTTTCGGTATCTTTCCTAGGGACACCTTGGCACGTGGACTGGAGATGTAGGAGGTCAACCTACTGACCTTCCAGTTGGTAGACAACCCACTCAACCTCCTGAGCCACAGCTGCCCCAAAGTTTACAGCATCTGGGATTCCTACTAACCAGGCTCAAACCATCCTTGGCTTCCAGGATCAAACCAGATCACGTATGCTCATGGTGCTATGGCCATGAACCATATTTGATTGGAGTTGTAGCCAATACTTAGCAATAGTTGCTTAAATGTAATCATATGAAATAAGAATGGACTGATGTGAGGTCTAAGACTTCTATTGGCCTTAAGGGAATTTTTAAAAAGCGAGAGAGAAATGATCAGTCACGTGCCTGTGATCTAAATAGTTTGATGGTTATAAAAGGATTTTATTTTAATCAAGAACCTTTAGCAATACAAGTCTTTTCTCTTTTCCAAATTCATATAGAAGCTAAGCAGTTTTAAAGGAATGGGAAGATTCTGCAGAATCATAAAATATTTTACAGACAACAGTTTAAAAGCATCAAAAATGTTTAAATAAGGGGTAATGTAGGTCTATATCCAGGGACCATGTCTGGCTTTAAACCTCAAGACCATTTCTTTACTCTATACTAATGTTTTTTTTAAACCTTTGTCATAATATGTTTTATGATGATCATGATGAAAGGTATCAGTGAAATAATAAAATTGCTCTTTATGTTGCAGGTACTATAGGAGCTTTGTCCTTTTCAGACTTTATGCTCTTTTCCATGTATATCAAAAGTAGGTGAAGTTATCCCTGAAACCTCCACTCTATCAGAGCAAAAACCATAAAATTTAATTTGCTCATAACACATTTAGGTACAGCGGTTTGGGGATTTTTTTTACTTAACAAGAAAATGAAACTCTTAAGGTTAAGAATCTCTTTTGTGAGTGTCCTGGGCTGTCATAGTTACATTTTCCAACACCAGGTGAAACCAGAGCTCTTGGAGAAAAACCATACAAGCAACAACATGCAAACTCCACACAGAATGATCCTATCTGGGTTTGAACTCAGGACCCTCTTAAGTGAGGAAACAGTGCTAACCACTGAGTGACGATACTACCTGTAACACAGCATCAGTTCCCTAGACTTTAGAGACATTTCCTGGTCCAAACGCTTCAAAAATATTGTGTAAAACCATAACAAAAACAATCCAGATGATGAATGCAAGAAAAAACAAGCAAGTAGTGGGCAAATAAAAAAAATATGAATAACAAGTTCTCAGTGACGTCTCAGTGCTGCAGCCATTTACTCTTAAAATTAAACCATGTGCTTGCCCATATATCCACCTGGCTCTAAATTAGAGTGAATGAAAAGAGTGTTTATTATCACACTGGCAGCCACACAGATCAATACTGTCAACAAGCAGCTGTAAATTTACAGAGGTGCAAGGGGTGGCTACTTATAAGCAGATGGCCTGTAGGCTGGTGGCTGGTGCTGTACCACTGAGGCCTAAGAAAAGCTGGTTTGTATGCAATGTGCATGAGTGATGCAGGGAAAAGAAAGGAGAGGAGTGGAGTCTGGGAGTCTCGATAGCTCCAATCCAACCAAAAACTGCAATGAAAATCAGGCAACTTCGTAACTGTGTTTATAGTTTAATTCTGATTAGACCAACTGCTGGAGCAGCTGCAGTTTGGGTAGCCTTGATTTTTTTACTCCACACGAAAGTACACCCCCACGCCATTACCTAACGCCTTCTTAAGTGGCAGCTGCTCTGGTCTGGAAAACATAATGTGCAGACAAGCTTGACTGAGGTTGCAGTGAATCACAAAGACTGTGGATCATGAAGGCCCTCTGGTGGGATACACAACGTTAATTTAACACATGCAGGATAAATTCAATGAAAAATATGGAACGATGATTCATCAGTTCCCTGCATTTGCAGTCACCATCATTGGTTATCGAGGTGTCAAATGAATCCTAAAAAGAGCTTTAGAATTTCAAATGTGTTATGTCTCAATTTTTTGTTCTCATTTTACCTCCACATGAGACATCTTTGTCAGTTATTGCTCCTATCTTGTGAATGCCCTTAGGATGATTCAGATGCCCCTTTCAACATATTTACTAGTTAATGACAAATGTTCACTTCGCAGGAAAAACATGATCTATTTTCTCATGAATGCATGCATGAGTCTGACTGTGCAGTGAGCAGTTCTCCAGAGCTCCAATAGGGGTCACAGTCTTGATGCTGAAATTACAGTTTGCAGCTAAGGTGGATATTGATGATGATTCAGTTTGCTTACCCAGCATCCTTCACCCCATTTATTAGAACTACTCCCTGCTGGGGCAACATAAGTCATGTTGCTGCAACATTTGAGCTCCTTCTAGTTTTGGGGGATGTGGATGTGATGAATATCTCTCATATACACATGCACAGGTTTGTCTCTTTTTCCCTGTGTATTAGTCTCAAACAAAGGCTAATGTGTGGAAATTGATGCTGACCACATACTACCCAACCTCTCTCTGAATTGTAATCTCAAAATGCGGGCCAAAAAGGCAATTTATAGCCAAGGCTCTTGCAAAGCCCATTTGGTTTGAAAGCATCAGTGGCTCAAAGACATCCCATAGCACTACAAAGGTGTTATTCGCTCCAATAAGCTAACAGCATTGAACTCTCTGAGCACATCACAATCATCTTTGATATTTAAATCTAAAGCTTTAAATTAATGAACAGGGTGTGAATTCAGGGTGTCAGGACTTTAATGTTCAAAGACACACATGACAGCTACAGTGTCAAACACACTGCCTACACTGCAAACAAACACACACACACACACACACATTCATACAAGTGCACGTGAGTGTGTGTATTCTTTAACTTGATTATATTCTTTTACCCGACATTTCACAATTTGACAATCAACAGCAACATTAGCTGGTTTCTATTCTAATGAGTGGGCTAAGGATATCACATCTCTCTCCAAACTTAATTACACGAGAGTGTTTTACTTTTCTATGTGCAAGTTTATACCCCAATGGAAATAGCTGAAAGGTCAAATTGCTTCCAGCGCTAAATGGGTTTCAATATCACAAAGAGGTATAGGAGGCCCACCAGCTGCTATAAAAAATGAACCCCTTCAAAAAATAAGGTTTTATGCAAGGCAAAGAGCAAGTAAATGGACCTAAAATTATAATTTTGTATCATTTCATGTAACTGTTTTAACAATTTATGGAAAGCACTTTATCTTGACAGAGCAGATACTCCTAGATCAATAAATGATGAATTCCTTCTATCAATGCTCAGACAGTTCTAAGTAACTTGGGATTTAACTTTATGCTCCTCTGGCAGCTTTCTGCTTTATTTTCCAGAAAAACAGTAATGACAGATGGAGCTTACTCACTTTCAAAGTAAACTGTGAACTAACAATAGAACTCTATCCAGCACAGAGCCTTAAACATCATTTTAAGATAGTGCTTCTCGTAAGTGACTTATCTGCACATTGGTGATGATTAATTATTAAACAGATCATAAATGCTGAATTATGCAGGTGCCGGCAAGCCGTCTGTATTTCATGAAGTTGCCCACAGTGTTAAATGTGAATGTGCAACAGCACATGGACGAGCATGCCAATGTCATGTGGTGCTGGACAGGAGCACCAGAAGCCATATTCCATAGAGTTCCCTTAGGATATGTGGCTGGTAGAAAAGCAGGACATGAGTTTAAAGATGCATGGCAACAACTGCATTACTAAAAAAATGGGGAGCAAGGAATACAGATACACTTCTGTGGCATGGGGTAATGCATGTAATAATTTATGCTCTGAATACCATCATTTTAAGATTCAATCCTGCAACAAGAAGACAGTTTGTTTACCCCATCTTTGACTTTTGACCAAACAGAAATATCTCAACAAATACTTGTGGATTGTCATGAAATTTAGTACAAATATAAATGTCATCTACAGACATGGATTCTGCTTCACCAGCACATCAGCTCATCAACAGTATAGATTACCACACAGTTTTATATAGATATCTGTGGTTCCCATGCAATCAGTTCTTACAGTTTTTCATCTAATGTTATAAAGTTGATATTTGGACTTTTAAGTGAAATGTATCAAAATTGGCATTCATGCCCCACTAAGGGTGTTGACGGGAGACACCACAGGTAAAAATGCTGATGAAAAGAGGTCATCATGGCACTTCCTCAGCTGATGATTAAATTTAAGGAAATCTGTTTTCGTGTTTGTTTTTGTGTCTGATTATGAATACAATAATGAGCCATTAGTCAAGCTGCTCCCTTGCATTTTCCCCAAGGGGCAGCCACAGCAGATTAATCCACATTGGTAATTTGGCAGAGGTTTTACACTGGATGCTGTTCCTGACGCGACCCTCCATGCTGAGAGGGGCTTGTGTTCCCACCTGAAATTGAATCTGGGACCTTTCGCTTGCAAGGTAAACGTGTAAACCAGTACATTACAGTACATGTTCTTGACTTTTGTCTTTAGTTTTATTGCTTGTTTTTACCCCTTTTGTGACTGTCAGCCTTACCCTAATTACCATCACCTGTTGTGGATGGTTTTCATTTGTACTCTGCTCTCTCCAGTTTCTTGTTCTGTGTTTTCTCTCCTATGTATATATAGTCCTATGTTCCTCTTTGTTAAGTTGTCTGTTCATGTTCCCTCATGTGCTGCCCTGATTTATCCTGACCCGTTTTCTCCTGCCTTCTCATGTTTTGGATTTTTCACTTTCTGGACTATGGGTATATTGAACTTTTTATTGGCTATTAAAGCTCACTTTTTGCTGGAACATTCTTCTTCCTTCATTCTGCAATTAGCTTGTCTCCTGAAACTCATATATTTAACGACATTAATAGATATTGGCTTTGAAACTTGTATTGGAAATTTTCAGAAATTTATGTTCAAATATGCAAATAATTTATTATCTCATTAAATGTTTACTAATTTGCATAAATGACAAGTTGGCGAAGTTTGTCAATTTGCTATTTATGCAAACTTTTTCAAAGTGACCAACAAACTTAAATACACTTATTCAAGACTGTTTTGCATTTCATGCTGCTAATTGTTTTATCTACTGTTATTTTTTTTCTCATTTATACCATTGTGTAGCCTCTTGGTCAAAGATAACATGCACTACAAACAAGCCTCTTATGAGGAGAAGCACTTGAGTACTTAAACATTTAAATAAGAAGGGAAAAAGATAACAGTATTGTGATGTTTTTAACAAATTAAATGTATTACAAGTAACATACAAGTTTTTTAATATCTTACATAATTTTTAAATATCTTACATAATAGGGCTCCCCACTGACTTTGTGGTTTCTCTTAAAGCTTTGGGTTCAATAACATCTGGAGCATCTAGTAGAAACTGCAAAGTGTCATTAATGAAATCCTCATTTGGAAAAATGGTTTCATGAAGTCATGAATAATCTGCTGCCTCTTCTTTTCTGTTGTATTTTATTACTGTATATTGCAGTTGGTGTCCTGTGCTGTGTTATCTATCTACGTTTGCTTGAGTTTCAGGTTTGTGTTTCCTAATGAGTGTATTAATTGTATAATTATGTTTGTTATTGGTGTTTCTGTGTTTGAAAAGTGCAGGTAGGGAGAAGGATTGCATACTACACTAGCTTAGGTTATATATGCTGTGGTATGTGGCATGCTTCATGTAACATACTTGTCCCTACAAAAATAAACCACAAAGTAAACTATTAATGAAATAAACAATTAAATGTAATTTTTTATTGTTTGTAGCCTCTTATCTTAACTTTTCATCATGGGCCTAATCAGTATACCTAATCAGCATTATAAGGGTTACAATTATATAAAGTCATTTTTAATACCTAAAAATAAATTAAGTTGTAAGTTTTTGCAATACCTTTCAACATCTGAAGAAAATGATAGAACAATAATTAGAGAAACTGATTTCTGTTAAGTAACACTGACTTATTGTCTATATGCTGATCAATCATGCTTAGCAGTTACTGTCCTCTTTGCTGTACTGAAATACTCAAATCATCGCGTCTTTGTTTTACGCCCCAGGGCAACATTTAGTCAAACTTATACACCATCGTTGACTGACAGATAACACGTCTTTGAAACTCAAGATCTCTCTCCGTCTCTGTGATGGTCATCATCAGTGTCAGCTTTCAATAGTTTGCCAACCAAAGAGACAAAGTGAAGACAGGAAGAAAGGGAGGGAATTAATGTAGCAGTTTATCATTTTCTTGCTTAATGAGGAGCTCTCCATTCTAAATGCAGCACAGACTAATATTGTACTATATGTCCTCTAGTTAGAACAAACATGCCAGCCTGAATAAAAAAACACTGCTGTGGTGTGTGAAAAAGAAAACCATTGGTGTGGTTTTCCCTTGAAGCACATTCTCTTTCAGTAACACTGCCTGTTCCATTCTGAATATTGTTTGAGAGACACATGGTTTTATGGTGAAGAAAATAGCTTTTCAGCATGTCATCATTAATAATTCACTTATGACAAACAGCTCTGACATTTACACTGTGCTGGGTGTCTGTCTGACACTGACAGGGAGACAATTATGAAGGAGAAGGAGACCAACACAGGGAGCAACAGATTCTTTCTCAGCTGTGTGCTGATGCAATTAGAAAGGTTCAGGCCAAATACACTGTCTAACCTTTCCTCGTAAAACACTGATGGAAGAAGGTGTGATGACCTTTAAAGAAATCTTACAATGACCTCAAATTAAGCTTAAAACAGTTACAGTCACCCTAAGAGCAAAAGGGGAGTGTAAAATGAAAGTGTTTAATGTGGCATTAGAATAACTGGGTCAAGCCTTAAGCAGACAGTATAGAGAAACTGGCATCATTGAGCAAACTGGTTTTCACGACATTTAGATGTTTTAGCTTTCTATCCAGTTATATGTTTAAAACACAGTCATACATCTCCTGAGCTACTGAGAGACAAATGTGAACAAAAAAGAACCTACCAGTTGACTAAGCGACAGACCTCATAAATCCTTGTTTCCTCCCTCCTCTCTGTGTAAATAGCAGCAACAGGTTGAGAATACACTGATGTGTGAAAGCCTCTGTGGGCACGAGAGTGTAGACACTCATTCTGTTAATGCTTTGAATGGAGACGAACACAGAGAGAGGGAGAGAGAGAACTTAGGATTTGTAGGATTTGACTTTGAATTCATTTAAAGTAATGATGATGTAATTACTGCCAAACCCTTTCTTTCTACCTTTTGCTTTGCTTGTTGTTTGCTTTTTTAATATAATCACCTCTCTTGTCTTTGCAGCACACCAACTTCCTCGCTTATGTGTTTCCCTTTACTCTGATTACCTGCTGCATGCTGATTTGTAGTACCTGCGTCTTCTTATCCCTCCCTCTCATGCGTATTTGTCTTCCCTTTCCTCTGTGCCAGTTTAACTTCATACATTGTTGACAGCATTACTTCCTTAAGTTCCTTCCCTTGGTAAAATTTTTAAAATTAATTAAATTATTAAAATTTCTGATTGTCTTCCAGACCTTCCCTTAGCATAACCCTTGTCTGCTTTGTTTCCTGATATCTTGGACTGATACACTGTGTGTCAAAATTAAGAATGTCCTCAGTGAATGAATTCTTGATTTTTGTATAAGTCTTTATAACTATCATTAACAAATGGAGACTTGACTGTAAATAAGTAAGGGGTTAAATTATATTATTACTAATTGGTCAACTAACCAGTTTGCAAACTATTAACTGAAATGTTATTGTAAAGTAGCAACTGATGTTTAAATACGTCAATATTTGGATGGTTGTTATAAAGTGGTAGCTTATATTTATAGTACTTGTTTTAGAAAGTGTGGACACTGGCTTGTGATTGGTTTCACTTGCTGTTTACTTTTTTCATGTGCTGTTACTTTTGAGTCTACTCTTTCTTTTGTTTAGGTAAAGGAACAAAATATGATGAGTTAGCAGTTAAACTGCTGACGTACGTCACACAAACACTCAAGTAAAGCATGTGCATATAATTCACATACCAGTGGCTTAGACAAACAGCAGCATTTGAACTCTAGAAATTACAGTGGGCTTACTCATCAGTAATGAAACATCAGTGGTGGGGATAAAAATGTATGACCCCATCTGATTTTTGTACTGTTTTTTTGAAATGATCTAGAGGGTAAACTGTAGGGATGCTACTGCATAAGTGGTGATGTACTGTTGCAATTTTTCTTTATACAACAAAATGGCAAATTTTACACAAATCTTGCAAAAAAAATTCTAGAAATATTTCTGCACATGCACACATGTTGACACATCAGAATCCCCTACAAAAGAGAGTTCTGCAGCTTATTATTTTAACTTGTTGAATAGCAATTATGCAGGGGGGCTGCTGCCTGTGACATTCTGCAGTTAGAAAGCCTTGCTATGAAGGGCATCTCTGAAGAAAAGTTCTGTGCTTGATATGGCTTTGCAACTGATAGAGAAGGCAAATGCACTGATGAGGCATAACAGTATGACCACTGACAGGTGAAGTGAATAACACTGAGTATCTCTTCATCATGGCAAACCAGCCACAGGGGCCCACAAGCCAGTGTACTCCTAGTGCCAGTCCCAAGCCCGGGTAAATGGTGAGGGTTGCATCAGGAAGGGCATCCGGCGTAAAAACTGTGCCAAATCAAATATGCGGATTCATAACACGACTTCCATACCGGATCGGTCGCGGCCCGGGTTAACAACGACCGCCTCCGGTGCCATTAGCCAACAGGGTGCCGGTGGAAACTATGCTACTGTTGGCTGAAGACCAAGGAGGGGGAGAGGGGGAAAGCGTGTTAGGAGGCAGAGAGAGAGAAGGAAAGATAGGAGGGTGGAGGTGAGAGTAGGGACTTTAAATGTAGGCACTATGACTGGTAAAGGGAGAGAGCTG
>VUQH01062719.1:8699-23485 GCA_015106775.1 Etroplus canarensis
ATGCTTTAAAGTGGGCTTCTATAGTGAAGTGAACAGACAATTCAATACAAATCTTATTTTAAAGCAGTAGAATTCTTTGCTACCTTGCATTCTTTTCTGTGCAAATGGTGCTTTCACAAGTTCAAGGTAATGACTGAATACATATTCAGTTTGATGGGCTGATCATTGATGAGTAAAGTAAACATATTAAAACACATATTTAAACAAGCTGTTCTCTTTCTGCATCTGGAATTTAATTACTTTACAAACACTACAAATGCAACTGCAACATATGGTGACTGTTAATACACGCAACCCAGACCCATTTACCTAAGGTCAAAATCACAAACAGTTATAATAACAAACAGTGTTGACCAACAATGCACAGTTTTTGTTTGTTTGTTTTGTGTTTATTTTTTCCATTTGAGCATATCCTATCTCAGAACATTTAATCTAAACATAATATGCTATGCAAAACATAAGAAAAACAATTGCATGAAGAAATATCCAGGCTTCTAAAACAAGAAATTGCACTGTTATTGCTATGTGACCTATGCAACTCAGTCAAGATGCACTCATCCACTGCACATTGGATGTTTTCAGCTCAGTAGTCCCCTAGCATAGACAGGAATGATCAATAAGACCCTCTTTTACTGCTTCACTTCACAACTGTCTAGTCCTGCAGCTCTGGAATAGTTTGACATGCACAGACACTGAGGTAAACAAACTTAGAATGGCAGAGGTGAGTTTAAAGGGCCTAGCAGAGGCTTCTTTTTTTTTTTTAAATATATATATATATATATATATCTTTTTAACTGTTAGTCTCCCTACTCCCTCCTCCTTTTTAAATCCATGTTTCATTTTTCACTATCTCTCTGGGGTGCAAATATTTTTTTAGCAGTTTTTCTTTCTTCCAGATGTAGCTTACCCCCAGACTGGTTAGGTCTCTTCTCTTTCCATGTCAACACTCATATCTCCTTTTCATAAAAAACCCTGCAGGGAGGATAATTTCTGTTCACCCTGCTTCACCTTATTCCCTTGGACAATCCCGCTGTGAAAAGTTGTCATCTGTGATTTGCACCACCTTAGTCAAGATTTTGCAAAAGGGATCTTTTCGGTTTAGCAGAAGTATCTTGCTGGGCTCACAACCTGAGGCTTTGATTGTTTTTGGCAGACAAATATGGTTTCTGGTTAGAATAGCACTGTAACTGAGTTGTTCATGTTCTGTTCAGCCAGAGTAGTACAATTCAGTGTGATTTTGTGTGACATATAAAAGTCCTTTATTGGCAGTTTGAGGTGAATTCAACCTGGGTTCCTGTGAAAACAAGTCTAAACCCTTGTTTGGCACTTTGAAATTTGCTTTCTTGTGCCAAGGAAAGACAAAAGTGTACTATTACTCTAAATAATATTGGCATTGTTGACACTTTACATCTCTGTATGTATACTTTAATATAAATATATGCTTACATATACAATATATATAAGGGTGTGATTTGCCAGGAGGGATGGTGTAGATTCCCCAGTGGGGGTAAAAAAATGTATTTCCACTTCTTGATTGTTTTACTGCTTTTTTAAACAGTCCACAGCTCAAACGTCTAATCAGAAAGGGACTTTGACTTTCAGAACTTGCGCTCTTGTGACAAAAACTGATGACACTGCATCATCTCTTACATCACAAGAGCGTGGGTTGATCCTAATCCTGTACCATTCTCACTAAACACCACTGTTTAAGCGCGAAAATTACCACTCGCTAAACACAAGGAAAAATGTAAAGCATTCAGAGGAGCAGATTTTTTTTAAAAATGCACCTGTGTTCCTGACTGTGATATTCTGCAGTTAGAAGGTAATGCTATAAAGGCATCTCAGACAAAATGTAATGGGCAGTTTGTTTGCTTTGCAAACAGCCACGCTCCTGCATTGAAAGACTAACCTAACTGGACTACCAGTCAGTCCATCAATCACAAGTTACAACCTGCTTTCATGAGGATGTAAAACACATTACAGAGCCAAGTCTTATCGAGTCTTAATCTCCATACGTCAGCTGGAGCCTATCCCAGCTGTCAACGGGCAAAAGGCATGTACACCTTGGACAGGTCGCCAGTCTGTTAACAGAGCTCTCACGTGGTGTCTATCACTGGGGGTGGGCAAAGAGGTAGTCCCACTTTCATTACAATCTTGTGGCCTGCTCCTGGGTTTTCCAAAGTCACAGGTGTAGGGTCCCACCCAGCAACCACCAGTCCCAGCTCACAAGAAGAACCTTTCCCAAAACCCAGCACAGCAGTTCCTGGTCCATGCATCTCCAGATACCCAACTCTCCTCACTCCTCCAGAGGGAGCACAGGAGGTTCAATGTCTCCTCCCCAGTGCAGGGGCCAGAGCAGAGGCTAGAGCAGGATGGAGCTGAGTTGTTTATGAGGAAATCCTGAATAACCCTACAGTATTTAAAAGATCTTAGAGAAATGACTGGGAGATAATGATTTGAATCATTAGGAAAAGATTGCTAATGATTATCAATGAATCAACCACTGATTGGCACAAACTGGCAAATAATCTACACTGCTCAAAAAAATTGAAGGAACACTTTGAAAGCACATCAGTCAGTGGAAAAAAGATGATGATTGTCTATACTGATATGGACTTGATACTGTGTAAGGAATGAAAGGATGCCACGTCATTTGATGAAAATGAGAATTATCAACCTACAGAGGGCTGAATTCAAATACACCCCAAAAATCAAAGTGAAAAAAAATGATGTGACAGGCTAGTCCATTTGCTGAAATTTAATTGCAGCAACTCAAAATGGTACTCAGTAGTTTGTATGGTCCCACGTGCTTGTATGCATACCTGACAACATTGGGGCATCCTACTAATGAAAGGATGGATTGTGTCCTTGGGGTTCAACCCCCTCATCTGGACCAGACCATCTCTGAGCTCCTGGACAGTCTGAAGTGTAACCTGGCAGTGTTGGATGGACCAAAACATAATGTTCCAGAGGTGTTTTTTTTTTTTTTTTTAAATTTAGATCAGGTAAGTGTGGGGGCCAGTTGATGATATCAACTCCTTCATCCTCCAGTAACTACCTGCATACCCTGGTCACATGAAGCTAGGCATTATTGTGCACCAGGAGAAACACAGGACCCGCTGCACCAGGATAGGGTCTGACAATGGGTCCAAAGATTTCATCTCAATACTTAATGGCAGTCAGGGTGCTGTATCCTAGCCTGTAGAGCTATGTGCATTCCTCCATTAACATGTCTCCCAGGACCATCACCAAACCGGTCATGCTAAACGATGTTATAGGCAGCATAACGTTCTCCATGGCTTCTCCAGAACCTCTCACGTCTGTCACATGTGCTCAGGATGAACTTGCTCTCATCTGTGCAAAGCACAGGGCACCAGTGGCAGAACTGAGGAGGGAAAAATGTCAGTGGCCTCCACCTGTTAAACAATACCTGTTTTGGGGGTTGTCTCATTGTTCACCCTCTAGTGCACCTGTTGTTAAATTCATTAACACCAAAGCAGTTGAAACTGATTAACGATTCCCTCTGCTGACCAGATCAATATCCCAGAAGTCTGACTGACTTGATGCTATACTCTGTGTCATGGTTCGTGAGAGAACGCAGGCAGGACCCAAATATGCAGACTCAGAGACTGACTGATGAACTAAAAAGGCTTTATTCTCCCACTCACCACAGGAGGTTACAAAGGCCATGAAATTTATCCAAAGCAAGGAGCAACAAAACAGAATCTTTTCTCTCCACTGGCAAAAAACCCACAAGCAATGACGAGGACACAACACAGAACTGAAGACACACAGAGTATAAATACACACAGACTGACGCGCAAACGAGGGACAGGAGGAAGAGGAACACAGGTGGCAACAATCAAGGGCAGGAAGTAAAATTCAACACAAAGCACGAGACTAAACAGGTTTCAAAATAAAACAAGAACAGAAAACAAGGCAGAGCATGACATAACAGTAACTTGACAGACAGGAACAGAGAAAACACTGGGGAACTGAAAGCAACAAAGGAAGGCTCAGATGAGTAAAACCTGCAACAATAACAGAACTAAGGCAACACTCCAATATACATGAACAGATAGGAAAACATAGGAAACTCCAAAACCAAAAAGATGCTCAAGATATACAAAACTAAACAACCAAAAGTACAGGACCATGACACTCTGATTAAAAAGTGCTCCTTTGATTTTTATTTTTTGAACAATGTAGCTTTACTAGTTATTCTCTTAATGTCTTCAGCAAGCAATGTGAGTAAATAGTGACCCTGTTCAATTGATTCATTAATTGTCTTTTCCAAAAAGCGTAGCCATAATTTCCACAGTGTTTCATTCAGAGACAAAATTATTATGTAGTTTTCCTTTTTAACCAGAAGCTGGCATGCATGACCACGACTGTAACCATTTATTATAAGGACAAACTGATAAAGAAGACACTTTTGAGCTTTTCCTTACAGATGTGTTTTGGCATGTATGTATATATTATATCGCCCAAACATATTTGGGGCTTACCATAAACTAAGGTTGAAATGTAAAATACTGAGCTTTAAAGGCTTTTAAGGAGTAGGAGAGTTGGGGTACCCCAAAACAAGTAGCTATAGTTTCTCGGGCCGTAGGTATTCTATATACATGACAAAAGTTGCTATACTTATATAAAGAAAAAATAAAGAACCTTTATTAAAAGCCCCAAACATGTCAATTTTTGGTTTTATTGAGCTAGCCTATGTTGACCTTTTGTAAATGGATCTATATTTAATGAATATTGTAGTTATTGTCAGAATAATGCTGTTAGTGATCAATAATTGTAGAAGGTAATTTAATCTTTTTTGAAACACACTTTCTGCGGACTAGTGTATGCTATTATGTATGTATAATTTTCTAATCATGTAGCTGCTGATGTCAGCTACTGCATCACTGATACTGCAAAATCTTTCACCCATGGATTCACACAGAACAAATTTAACATTATTTCCATATTGTCTGATTTCTATCTCAGAATTTGAAAAGTGGAACGAAGGCACATTCACAGAAGCCTGTTCATCTGTTTGAACAATCTACTGCCCCCCACCCCCCTTGAACATTTTTTTTTTCAATGCATACTAAACAGGATTCTAGATTATGGCTATAATCAAATACGATGCATGTTTTCCATGTTAAGTTGTCTGATATATAAAATAACAATTTCACATCTTGAATTGGCACTGTATAAGACTAATAGTGTAAAAAACCCAGAACAGAACAAATATGTGTTTGAAGCTTTTCTTTTCTATGCATAAGACTGAACTGTAAGTTGTGGGTTCTAAGAATGTATCAAAGCCAAAATATTCAAGGATAAAACTATATATGTATTTTTTTCTCAAAACTAACAGATAAAATATTTTCTTGTTCAAACCTAGCAAAAAGGTAGGATTTAGTGACTGTTTTGTATGCTGTGTCCTTGTGGTTAAAAAAAAAAACATTCAAGAAAGTAACAGCTAAGGCTGAGCTTTTTCCCATAATACTGGTGAAGTCTCACAAAACCATGCGTTTAATCTTCACATGTAATCTTTTTATTGTGATTTTTATATTGCATTGGATATTTCCTGATTGAAGGACACCAGAAACTCTTCATTCCACTGACAGATGTTGCTGGTATAATTTAGAGAGTAAATTGTTATTTCCATCTGTAGAGAGGGAGAGGCTTTCTGGAAGGCTGAGTGTGCATATTTGTCAGTGTGGAAATTGAGGGCTAGACAGGAGTGAAGTTAAGTTTACTCTGCCTTCTATGCATGTGTGTGTGTTTGTGTACACATTTGTTGTGTACCACTCAATAGAGTACACCGTATTTGATCATGCATTTCATAATCATTAGGTAAGGCCCTGGCAGTGGCATCGGCCAAGTTGCAGTTGTTTATCTGCTAGTGCTAGTGCAGACAGCCGTAAATAAATGAAGAAGGAGTAGCTCCTGAGGGACTAGGAGGACTCTCACATTGGGATTTGCTGACTAGTTTCATCGTAGTAGACTCCGTTCTGCATTTTTTCCCCCTCTCATGACTTTTGTCCTTTATTGTTCACATTTCATTTATTCATTTATCATGCTACAACTTATTTTTACATCAATTCTTGTCACGGTAATAGTTTTGCCTGATTAATCTTTCACCCTTTTTACTTTACAGCCTGTACTGCAGCAGTACCCTACTTATTTAATTTGAGAAATGATGTGAAAGGAAAACTTAAAATAATACATTTTTTTCTCCTGTGGGACTGTTTTGTAAAAGTGGCATCCATCTTCGCTGAACCGCAAACCCCTCTACCTAATTGATGTGGTTACACATGTGGTTGCATGGATGGTGTCAAATTATGTCTTGAAAGCACGGAAGGGAGGCAGAGCTCATGTGGTACATTACTGAGCATTTATTTTACATTTATATGGATAAAACTCATATAAAGGGTTGATATGTTGTAGATTTTTTTTTCTTTTAAACACACCAAAAGATGTCACACAATCAGTCTTAAAATAAACACTGTATTAAAACATCGAACATATTTAGCTTCATGGATAAAGACATCCAAGCTACAGCTGCATCTGGAAGAAAAATATTCTTCCTCATAATTAACCACAAGAAGGTGGAGCTGATGAAGATGTCTCTGGTATGGCAAACAGAAAAGCTTATTCACTTTTAGCTCCCACATTACAGTTAAGCTTTGCATAGTTCTAATCCTTATTGTCTACAATTAATGAGTTTTCCTCATATTGAGAAACATGCAAATGGAGATTTCTGGTATGGAGACTGCAATTATGGAGGAAGCTAAGGGATATGAGACCCTAATTATGTGCTATCATTATTGCCATGGCTACTGCTACAGTCGACTTAGTATGCAAGGGTGGAAAGAGGAGTTTGAAATATTATGCAATCTAATGGATGTATGTGATAGAACAACCAAAATATTAGAGGGAAAAAAGAAATTATGGAAAGAGCAGCACTTTAGTTTTCATGCACAGGATGTTGTAGGGCATGCGGATATTTACAGCATACAGCTTAATACTGCAGTTCAAAACTATATTATAATGGCAGCTATGTAAATTTTACTTATAAAGCAACAAATAATCACTTTTAAAGTACTCAATATTATTCAACATTACACAATATAAAAGCATTAAGTAGCACAAGACATCAGTCACATTGAACACAGTTCTAAAAAGGTAACAGCTCTCCTTAGAGAAAAAGAAAATACATCTGTACAAGGTGAAAGTTAGTCTGAAAAAGGGTTGAATCAAGAAAAACAAGTGGAATGACAAAACTGATTTGGTACCACATTGTCTGGCAACTCTGCAAAAAGACAATGTTCCATTGTCATGGAAATTTGATACTACTGCATTTGTCCCTCTAAACACAAAAAAACCCAACCCATGTGAACACAGCTACCACTGTAGGCACTGCCTTACAAGCTCTCACACACACACATACATTCAGAAGCATTCCACATTGAGAAACTTACTTTAGTCAGCTTGTGCTTTAAATTTAATCTCTTTTGATTTTGACACAGACAGCCCGCGCAAGCCCTATTGTGAGTGCCATCATCTCAAAAGAGCTTAGAGAGCAGAACTGATATATGACAGAGGATAAAACACAGTCTTATAAACAGAATCTATGCACTAGTAAACTTGCCTGGGCATTGTGTTTGCATTGCCGGTGCTTATGTCTCCCTCACTGTATTCAAATGAAAAGAGTAGCAGTCCCAGCACAGCATCTACTGCAATTTCAGTATTGTGTATGGGCATTTACTCCCGTCAAATTCATGCAAAGGAAGGCTGCTCAGATGTATGACTTCGGGAGCATTGTAGCCATCTTGCTGTGCACTTTTAACTTCAATGTCATCCACCAGTAGATTTCCCTTAGGGCTTAAGTGATTTGTAAATGGTGCAGTTTGCCCCTTTTGTGCTGCTTACAATGTGCCTTTGAAAAATAGAGAAAAAAATAATAACTTCTATTCCCTTTTATCCCACATTGTGCCACTCCATTCACCTGGGGAAGTGTAGCACTTGCATGATAAGAGGAATATTGAAAGAGAAGCCGAATGAATTCAATATTTAAATATTTTCCTCTCTTTATGCTTCAATGTTACAGACTTAGAGCATAGTCAGAAGTGTTTCCTGACAGTTTAGTCACACGTACTTTACCTCATGCTAAAGATTTTATTTCACAGCATTTTTTATAGTTGACTGTTAGATGTAAAGTTTATTATAATGTTGATTCAATATTTATCTATTAATTTTTCATCCACTTTTCTATTGATCTTATTAAGTGATTAATCTAAGACCCAAACCCTGTCTCAATAATTGGATGACATGTTAATCACAGGTATAACCCATAGCACTCCAGTGATGTTGTCTTGGTGACACAGGCTGTAAGGTTGAGAGAGAGTAGAAGCTGAGCCCACTAGAGAAAAATTATTAGACTCATAACTTGTATATTGAAACAGGGTCATGGTTACATCAAACTCAAATACCTGACTTCTGATCAGAGCTGCCCTATATGAAGAGCCTTGGATAACTGGCATTGTCATTGGGCCACAAGATTCCCTGACTACTATGTAGCTCACACACCCATTTATTGCTGCCAGGCACAATGTACAAGTGCAGGGGCAGCTCTATCCCCTAAGAGGCCTGTAGCGAGCTAAGCCGAGTCACACAGCAGAGCCAAAGGATTCGTAGTAGTTGAAAGCAGCTTTTCCATCACAGCTACCTTCAAAGACCAGGAAGCCATCCAGAACACAAGGACATAGGATCAAAGGCCCAGAGAGCTGTTGCTAATTAGTAGGTGGGAATCCTGTAAATGCACCACAAACTATTGTCTGCAAGTGTCACATTAAGTGATAGCAAAGGTTGACCAAACGAGGCAATAAGAGGATGTGACAGGCTGAGAGAGGAAAATGAGTGAGTGGGGGAAGATGAGAGAAGGACAAGATGAGAGAAAGGATATGCAGTCCTATTGTGTTAAAGTGAATGTTCTGCAAATATGCCGTTTTGTCCCAAAGTGAATGGCATGTGTAGGTGTATACTAATGTAAGCTGAGAATGCAAAGTCATAGCTCTCTTTTTCCTCACTAACAATCCCCCACTAGAAGGTACTAACCTCCCTCTCAGTGTGTCTTGTCAAGTACCACACCTGCTCTAATCACATGAGCAACACAGAAAACTATCAATTCATTATAAGACCAAAATAAATGCTTAGTTCCAGTCAAACCAAATGTTGATCCTTTCAACAGATTTTCTAAATAATGTGTAAAGACTGCAATTACTAATTGATACAATGACACAGAGCTATTTCAAGCACAGTATTTACGCATTGTGCATAAAATTGTTGTGACTGATAGTTTTCATTTTTAAAAAGTTCTCTGTTTGGATCCATCTATATAATATCCCTTTTAATCACATGAGCACACTTTTCCCAGTTCATCATCCAGATCTCTTTTACTGTATTAATATTGCGTTTATACTCTGCTGCACCATTTGACAAGCTGTGTTTAGAACTGTCTTAAGAGATGTAATGTGCTCCTTGTAGAGTATGCACTAAAAGATTGTAATTCACCTCCTCATACATTTTCTGCTAAGCTTAATGGAGTCATTGAGCTATGATATGAGTCCAATAGTGTCTGGTCTGCAACCATAGTTGACAAAATACTGGCAGACACAAAAAAGGACAAAAGTCAGGACAAAATGCCTGCATTGCACATGTAAGGGGTCACCTTCTCATAGTTCTCCTCAGACTTAGTTTCAGAGTGGGGCTGACAATTTGTTTTAATTTCCCTCTGCAGGCAAGTGGTTTCCCCTCCCTCCCATCTCACATGCCTGGGGTACAAGCAGACTGGCAGTGCAGTACTGAGCGTTTGTCAGCAAAGATTGACTTTTTTGCCCCATGAGGTGTCGATATGCTGCACCTGACAGGCCACTGGCTCTGCGTAGTTTGCTTGCCTTGTTAAGTCTGACACTGACAAGAAGTGACTGGGTGAGAACTGACACACAGAGGAAAATCCACGTCTACAGCAAATATTTGATGACGTGATTTTCGCTGGATTGGAGATGGAAGCCAATGTTGACATTTGTGTAACATCTGCACAGTTTGGTCATCAGACTCTGTCTCTCTCACTGGTTTTATCTATCACCTCTCTCTGCTTATCTCGTTCTCTCTCCTCCCTATGTTTGCACAGTAATGATGCTACCAGGAAAATGTTCAAGTTTTCACACTCTTCTGGATAAAGATAATTTAGATCTCAAGACAGGAGGAAGAAAAATTGTATTATATGAGTGTCAAGTACAGTAAAGTCCAGGCACATGTTGCCTCACAGTTTGCCTTAAACATACATATCAATAAGACAGACTAGTCCCCCATATCTTTTTATATTTAAAGGTTTCTTTTTTCAAGTCAACTTCCCATGGAGAATTTATTTACAAATGAGTGCATTTTCACTGCAGAAAGTGTAAACATTCAAATTCCAACAGGAAGAGTATAAAAGAATTTATTATTTATCCTTTTCATCTGGACAACTTCTAAAACAACAGACTTTGAGCGTAAGGTTATTGTGACTATCTTTATGCAAGAGATAAAAGGTGTCACAGAAGGGACAGAACAAACTATGAAACCATCCAGATGTTTGAAAAAGGAATTGAACAGTGAAAACAGATGCATTGAATGCAAAATAAGTCCCTGTAGTAACCTGCACAAACACACCACAATCTGCCTTTGACATAAGAGAGCAAGGGCAGAGTATAAAGAACGGAGAAAACACTGAAACTGAGGACTGTAACCTGTTTTTTTCTTTCTTTTTTCACATAGTCTGGGTGGTTCCAGTGGGGGCATGAGAACACAGTAATGACTTTAATAAAGAGGACTTGTTCTTAATTGAGATTAGATTTCTGTTTTATCTAGCTGCCACATCAAGGATCCTTTAGTTCCAGTCTGAATGGCGTCTCATTGTGGTCCATTATGTGGTTGATCGACCATGTTAATTTAAACTGCATGCCATCAGTTAGCTGGTATAATTCTCACAGGAGTGCGGAGCCCCTTTAGTATTATCATATCAGAAGAGAGAGGATTTTTTTTCATTTTCTTTGAGACAGTCAACCAAAGCCACAATAAATGGACTGTATGTGTTTGCAAGATGTACATGCTTGCTTATATTGATGTATTTCATGTATTCTGCTTTTCTGCTATGTGCTACAAGCTCACTGCTACATGCAAATGTGACCGTGTTGGACAGACTGTATGTCTTACAGTTTAAGTGTGCTCCACCCCCCTCCTTCATGGCAGGTTAGCCGAACGTGCCTTTTAGTGCAATTACATGGGTTTCTACACATCAATTAGCAATCCAATTAAGTCTTGATGTGATGAATAGCAGTGAATGGGAGTGGAGGAGCTACTGATCTTGCTAATAATGATCTTGCCGATTACACTGATCAGTCAGTGGCTAAGAAGACAGACATGCCAAGGTCATCAATTTACACACAGAAGAAGCAGTAATAAGAAAGAGTAGAAGGCTGATATGAAATGTGTTCATTGCAAAATGAGTGTAGGAAAATTATCAGTGGTTTGCATTTTGTACACAATACATAGCCTAATAGATATTTCCTATGGTGAAAAGCACAGTAGTGTTTTTACTGAGCACTCTTCACAAGGCAATGACTTATCCGTGACAGATAAATGAATAATATGTTTTAATACAATTTCTGAGTTGATTAAATTAAAATTAATGTACTTTAGTGCAATTCAGCTTCCCTTTCCAAGTAGGTTCTGCAGTTCATTTATCATTTTCTTGTAGTTGGCACTCTTTTTGTGTTTGTATTAAGCAGTGTTTTGGGGTTTTTTTGTTTGTTTTGCTCATGTTTAACAAAGTATATTTTGTTTATGTTTTTTCAGCCTTTCATTCTACACATGGCTGAATATTAGCCTGCAGACTTTCCATCCATATTACTCTTAACAGCTGATCAAGAATTTGTCTAGAAAACTTGCACTATAATTTTTTATTCTTGACTGTTCACATTTAATGTACATATCAATTGCTATTCTATTTCTGCAACAGTTCTCAGAAATCTTGAAGTTAAAACATTACTATTTTGATCCATGAGCTATATCCTGTTGAACTGTTTCAACCTTTTTCTGCTTGTACCACCTTTTGAGCACCAAGCGCCTTGCTAATATTTGAAGGTTCACGCATATCTGGTTACTCTGGGTGACTGGTTAATTCTGTTTGGGTCAGTGACTTTAATGAATTAGATTTAATTCCTTTTCTTTCTTCCCTTTCCCTCTCTGTCAAGGTCTGACTAGATATTTTAGTACGGTTTTCAGAATTTAATTATTCTAAAAGAATCAGAGAGCATTAGGTCCATAGGTTTCTGGACAATGACATTATTTTTCCTCTGTACACTGCCACCACAGCAGATTTTAAAACAATCAAGGTGTGAAGTGTAGTTTAATTTATAATTTTTAATTCTTATTTATTTATTTATTTATTCCTTCATAATTTGTTAACTAGTCCAATTGCTTTGTGTTTATTCAGATTGAGGGAGGATGCAAGGGTATACAGTTCGTGTGTGTAGTGGGTATATGTATGTAGGTGTATATGTTAAGCGCTTGTGAAAAAATTTTGAAAAAGACAATAAACATATTGGCAAAAAAAAGGTGTGAAGTGTAGACTTTCAGCTTTATTTCAAAGGATTAAGGCCATTTTTATGAGAATTTATGAAATTGTTAATTTGACCACTAAAGATTTTATGCTCTGAGATAGGGTTACTATGTGTTTTCAGCCTAATGATGACCTTCTTCAGTTGTATTACTTGAATCTTATATTGAGAGTTCCAGTGAATAGTTGCCAACTGTAATTCCAACACTTTAAATTACAGACTACAGATATTTTATTGGCTTAAATGAGACAACAAGGGAACAGAACTCACCTCCCCCGCAAAACTACATCTCAGTCAGTTGTCAATTTACTTATGATACTCTGTAAACTGGACACTATGCATAAAAATGGCTGCAATTCCTAATCAATTAATACAATACTTCGGTTAAACTGCTTGAATTAAACCACTCCTTTTAACAAATTTTTTCTGTTCATTGAGGTTTGTGGGCATTCATTTAAGCACAGCACCTTGGGTTTTTTCCCTTTCTTTATCTTTACCATTCTGTTGTAGGTTTGCTGGTGTGCTTGGGATCATTGTCTAGTTCCATGACCCAACTGCAGCCAAGCTTTAGCTGTCAGATAGATGGTCTCTCATCTGACTCGAGAACACTTTGCAACACAGAGGAGTTCATTGTCCACGCCATTTCTACACAGTGCTCAGTTCCTGTGGCTGCAAAATAAGCCTAAATCATCACCCTGCTGTGCTTGAAAATTGGGATGAGGTGTTTGTGTGGATATGCTGTGTTTTGTTTTGTTTTTTACCAAATATGGGACTGTGCATTGTAGCCAACATCTCCACTTTGGTCTTGTCTGCCCAAAGGACATTGATGCAGAAGTCTTGTGGTTTGTTCAGATGCAACTTCACAAACTGACATTGTGTTGCCATATTCATTTGAGAGAGAAGAGGCTTTCTCCTCACAACCCTTCCAAATAAGGCATAGTTGTTCAGTCTTTTTTGCTGTCATGAACTTCAAAATTTAACATGCTAACTGAGGTGTGTAGAGTCTGAGATGTAGCTCTTGGGCTTTTTACAGACCTTGGGGTGACTTTGCTTGTACATCCATTCCTGGGAAAATTGTAGCACTGTGTTTAGACACACCTGAATGCTCCATATAAGCAAACTGGCGAAACTTCTGCTTTCATAGAGATGGCCACACTGGTGGATCAATTAATCAACTGTATTTGATTAGCAGCACCTGGCTACTACTTACCCCCTTTATTCCTAAGGAAGCAGTAAGGCTGTACTCAAGAAAAGTATTATGTCAATACAATATCATTCAGTGAAAATCCTTGGGGTAGTGGTTTAGCGGTGGGGGGTTATCAGAATTACTAAATCACTGAAAGTGGATTTCATGCACTTATGAGGGAGTTGACCTACCTTAGAGATCTTACGTTTTTACAGTACTGTACAAAAATCTTATTCCACCCCTCATGTCTTTATAGTTTGCTTCCAATGAGCCTGACTTATTATTATTATTATTATTATTATTATTATTATTATTATTATTATTATTAAAGTGGTCTTGAACAATTGTACTCCAGGCTTTCTGAAGCTGTTTCAAAGTTTTTCTTTGGATATTGGCTGTTTTATCAAACATTTTCAGTCCAGTGGATTGGCATGGTGTGCACTGTATCCTAAAAACTCTGAGGAAACTGGACAAGTGGAGGACAGTGGCAACCCTAAAAAGCTATCTAAAGCAGATGAATAATATCTGAAAGTCAAGTTATTAAGAAAAAGGGGGAAAAGATCCAGCAAAGATCTGACACAGGACCTGACAGATGCATCTGAGACCTCAGTTGATCCATCTACTGTTTACTGAGACCTCGTCAGAAATTGCCTCAGTGTAAGGGTGGCTATAAAAAATGCCTTCTTAAGAAGTGAAACAGGGAGAGAAGGCTGAAGTATGCCAAATTACACATTGAAAATCAGTGGCAACAGGTCTTATGGAGTGATGAATGGACCTCAACACTACTGAAGCCATATGGAATCATCTTAACAGAGAATGAAATAAAAGGCTGCCAAAATCCAAAGAAGAGCTTTGGGATGTCCTTCAATAAGCTTGGAGAACTATTCCTGAAGACTACTTAAATAAATCACAAGAATGCTTGCCTAAGAGAGTTTTGGCTGTGT
>VUQH01062743.1:0-10375 GCA_015106775.1 Etroplus canarensis
TCCACAGTCACCTGACCTAAACCAAACTGAGATGTTTTGGGATGAGATGGAGCGCAGAGTGAAGGCAAAAGGGCCAACAAGTGCTCAGCATCTCTGGGAACTGCTTCAAGACTGTTGGAAAACCATTTCAGGTCACTACCTCATAAAGCTCATCGAGAGAATGCCAAGAGTGTGCAAAGCAGTAATTAAAGCAAAGGGTGATTATTTTGAAGAATCTAAAATATAAAACATGTTTTGAGTTATTTCACACTTTTTTCTTAACTACATAATTCCATATGTGTTCATACATAATTTTGATGGCTTCAGTGAGAATCTACAACATAAATAATCATGAAAATAAAGAAAAACTAATAAATGAGAAGATGTGTCCAAACTTTTGACTGGTAGTGTATATAGATAGATAGATAGATAGATAGATAGATAGATAGATAGATAGATAGATAGATAGATAATTTAAATAACACAAAAAACAGCAAAATAACACACTCTAATAATACTCTAAGCATATTTATACACTTAAAAAATTAAAAGCAGCAAAAACCCCACCAAAACAAACTACATACTCCAACAGTACTTTAAATATATTCACATCCTAGTTGCACGTGGCTATATATTCCACATGGATATTCATATTGCACAGTAGTGTGTATTAGTATGTGTGGTCTAATAGGAGATGCACTGATTATAAAGTCTGACAGCACCAGGAAGGAAATGCATTTAGGCAATGTAAACATGATCAAGACGACCTACTGAAGTTCAAACTGAGCATCAGAATGGGAATAATGGGTTATTTAACTGACACTGAATGTGGCATGGTTGTTGGTGCCAGATTGGCTGGTTTGAGTATTCAGAAATTGCTGATCTTATGGGATTTTCCTGCACAACCATCTCTAGGTTTTTACAGAGAATGGTTTGAAAAAGAGAAAATATCCAGTGAGTGATAGTTTTCTAGGCAAAAATGCTATGTTGATGCCAGAGGTCAGAGGAGAATGACCAGACTGCTTTGACTTGATAGGAAAGCAACAGTACAACAGTAACTCAAATAACCACAAATTTACAATAGAAGAGCATCTCTGAATGCTCCATTCCTGTTAGCTAAGAATAGGAAATTTCTTTCCTCTTCTTTTTCTCTTCTCTCTCCCCTCACCCCAACCAACCAGTAGAGGCAGAAGACTGCCTGAGCCTGATTCTGAGGTCTCTTCCTGTTAAAAAGAAGTTCTTCCTTCCCACTGTCGATAAGTGCATGCTCATAGGGGATTGTCTGATTGTTGGGGTTTTTCCTCTAATACTGTAGGGGCTTTACAGTATAAAGCAACTTGAATTGAATTGAATTGAATTGAACTGAACTGAACTGAACTGAACTGAACTGAATTGAACTGAATTGAATTGAATTGAATTGAATTGAAAATGAGACTTCAGTTTGCATAGGTTCTCCAAAATTGGACAGTAGAGGCTTGGTAAAATGTTGCCTGTTCCAATCAATCTAAATTTCTGCTGCCACATCTGTATGGTAGGATCAGAATTTGGTGTAAACAACATGAAAGCATGGGTCATCCTGCCTTTTATCAACCATTCAGGCTTCTGCTGGTGATGTAATGGTGTGGGGATATTTTCTTGGCACATTTTGGGCCCTTTAGTACCCAACTGAGAATTGCTTAAACACCACAGCCTACCTGAGTATATGTCCATCCCTTTATGACCCAGTGTACCCATCTTCTGATGGCTGCTTCCCGGAGGATAACACAGCATTTCACAAAGCTCAAATCATTTCAAACTGTTTTCTTGAACATGACAGTGAGTTCAATTGTACTCAAATGGCCTCAACAGTCTCCTGATCTCAATCCAACAGAGCACTGCTGGAATGTGGTTGGATTCATATCATGGATGTGCAGCTGACAAATCTGCTTCAGTTGTGTGATGCTATCATGTCAATGTGGAGCAAAATCTCTGAGGAATGTTTCCAGCACCTTTTTGAGTCTATGCCATGAAGAATTAAGGCAGCTCTAAAGGCAAAAGAAGGTCCAACCCAGTCCTAGTAAGGTGTATCTAATGAATTGGCCAGTGGATGTATGTATTATTTTTCCAGCTTACACCATTGTAAAAGCTCATTTTGTGACATAATCCAACTGAATGTGCTTCAATTATTTGTATATAGATTATAAAAATGTATATAGGTTTGATTCTCATGTACTTCTATACCTTTGTGTAATAAGACTTGTATAAAAGAGAATTATTAAATACCTCATACTTATACATAGACTGTGATAATGTATGTAACTTTTAATAATCCTTTATGCCTCATATTTTATTTACACTTCTCATTTTATATGTATACCTCTTCATTTTATGTTTTTATTCATGCTTAACGCACATCTTTGTTTACACACAGGAAAATGACATTTGGATTCTGTGTATGTCGTGTACATATGATAAAATTGTCAATAAAGTTGACTTTGACTTGATTTCCACCATTAAATTATTTTAAACTGACCTTTTGTTATATGTTTCCATGGATTTCCACAGTATTTACTGAAATTTCTTTCAGTTAGGGATACAACTGAACCATGAGCTGACCATGGTCCTGAAAAAGGTTAATCTCACACACGTGTTAAGGGTGAGAAAGAATGGTGCGTTAGCAAACACCACAAGTGGCATTCAGCAAAGGTTAATCATGCTTAGCGTTTCAGATAGCTGCTGTTTAGATGGTATTAAGTAGGATTAACAAGCTGGGCAAATATGCAGACAATGCAACAGACAACTGTTGTATTCCTGGCTTTGAGCAGTTTAAATATTTGCATATAAAATACGTATTTTATTGTCCTGGCAACATAGCAGAATGACAACACATTCACCCAAGTGGGATTTAAAAGTATTTAAAACAGACCTAAACTAATACACACCTAAAACACAACACGTTCTTACATTCACATTCTACTGATGTCCTCATAGAACTGATATTTTAAAAAGTATAGAAGCAAGAAGAAACCCTAAAGGAGGTTGAGTCACTGACACTTTGTTTCCAGAGTAGCTGTCTTCATAATATTTCTTTTACATTAGGCGATTTCATATCATGGGCTTTGTGTCTTTCTCAGAAGTTTAAGTTCCCCAAGGAGAAATTTGTTTATTCTGCCAAAAATATGACAATTCAATAGCTCAAGTATAGTGTGACCTCTATTATCTCGACATTTTCTCTTTGTATTTCTGCAATATGATATAAAAGATGAATTTAAAACCATAAGTGCCTTCCCACAGGCCAATGCATTTTTTGAAGCACTGTCAGGGTGCAGATAAATCTGAGCCTGTCACATAGGAGGCTAAGACCAGTATGTACAGTGCATGAAGAGAATAAGTTTTAACATAACAAAGTTGCATGCAATCATGGATAGCATCACTACATAGAACCTTGGTGAATTTGGAATGATTTTATCACATAATGAACATCCTGTGTGTTTTCAGAATTTTGGTTATGAAACATTGTTATGCAATGTCTAAAATAAGCACAAGGCAGCGTAGTTCGGAATACGATCTGTGCACACATTTAGATTACAGCAAATTCCATTTATGCAGTTTGGAATAGATTGTGACAGATTCAAATATTATTCAGATATCATAATAATTTTCTGTAGTTGAAATAAGTTTAATTAAGGTATTGTGTCTAACTACACAAGAATAAAATAACCCTGACTCAGAAAAAAACCAAAAAAGAGACACATTTATTATCCTGCTTTCAGCTTTCTATAAGTGTCTTTGATCAGTACTAGTGAAAGTAAGCAACACTTTTGAATATCAGGTGCAACTGATTTCATGCTGAATAAGCAACAGCACACTTACTGAGCATGCAACGGAACACAGTGTGTTTTAAATCTGATCTATGCTTCACGTACTATTGTCTGCAGAATCCAGGAACAGATTAAAAATGTTTAAAAGTAGAGAAAGCATTGGAATAATAATGTGGAAATGTGCAAAATTAAGTTTCCTCAAGCATGCTGGAACCAGATTTTCTACAGGAATACCTGCCGTTATTTGAAATGAGGTGATCATAAAATAGAGGATGGCATCTCTCATATCGTAGCTGCAAACCTTTTATGGTCGCAGTCACAGTGTGACATATCAGGCGTCTACATCTCTTTTCAATATACTGCTAAAATCTCACTGACATGTATTCATACCAGCTTATATTTGTACTATCTGCCTTCTGAACCCAGTTGTATTAAATAAATAATCAAAATTTAGCTGAATGCAATATGATAGATTTTAAAAACTTCATCAGAATGCTATGGATTATTCATCCTCCTTCAAAAAGTGGATGGTGTGATTTTCATGAGACACTTCGTGTGTGAGGAGCTCATAAATCTAAAGTAGGAGGCTGCATCAGTTGCTGTGTGCATGAAAATGTAACTGACAGTTTTTCCTTTTCGTCTCGGTGCATTATCCTGATCTGACCCCTGTTTAATCTGCAAGCGTGGCTGTCACTATGACTAAGCTGTCCTGTTTAATAGTATTGCATCAAATATACACTGGTCAGCTCTGCGCATTATAATACCCCCAGTGTATTGGAAAACAGTCTGCTTCCCACTATGCAACCGAGCACTGAAATGTAAACAAAATGTCTTACGTTTGCCAAAAAACCTTTTCACTCTGTCAGAGAATTATTTTGAAACCTTATATCTAATAAGCTATTAGAAAGCTAATGTTACCAAGCTACTGCAGTCAATGTCCTTCAAGACACAAATCTTGCCACTTGGCAGACGTCTTAGGGTTATTTACGCACTTCTTTAATTTTGCTGACTTTGCACCAAAAAGAAAAAAGCTATTCCCTTGGAAGTCAAACTTCTACCATTTGCAAAAATAGTTACTGTAGTTACTGCATTTTAAAAAGGCTTTACCTCAAGTTACAGAAACTACCACTTGGAGATATGACTCCATTACAAAATGCAGTCGTGATACAGTATATAGATAAAAGCTCAGGTCACACCTCTTAATCACTGAATTCCGGTGTTTTATTCAGAATGGGTCATTCTAAAGAGCTCACTAAATCCCTGTAACAGGATGCCTCATTGCAACAAGTCAATTTGTGAAATTTCTTCTCCATGATCAACTGCAGGTGGTATTATTGCAAAGTGGAAGCATTTAGGAACCACAGCACCTTAGCCAAGATTTGGCAGCCCACGTAAAGTTACAGAAGTGTCCCTAAGTGCTGAGGCATCAAAAGTAAAGGGCTACAATGCTCTGTTGACTCAGTAACTGCAGAGTTTCAAACCTCCTCTGACATTAGCATCAACATAAAAACTGTGTGCCAGAAGCTTCATGGCATGGGTTTCCATGGCCAAGGAGCTGCATATAAGCTAACAGACTGTCCTGGTGAGGCAGTCAGTGTGGATGTTCACCACTGTCAGCCCACATGAACCAATGAAAAAGTGAGCCTAGATAGAGTGGAGGGTATATACATGATTCCCATTTCCATTGGCTGCAATATACTCCAAGACTAGCCAGTGTAGTCTTGCAGGAGTGTCCGGTGGGTTTTTCACACACACACACACACACACACACACACACACACACACACACACACACACACACACACACACACAAACCTTTTAAGTCCTCTTTCAAAAACTAAAATTTTGGACATAAAATAAGTTATGTCTTTTGGCCCCCCCGCCCCCGGACTAAAAACACAGGACTCAACCTTCAAACAACCTCATGATGTGAGTTTAAAATGAAAATGTGATCTTATGATCTTACTGTAACGTGGAGAGCAGGCCCAGACAGACTCTGTGGAGTTTTTTCATAGTTTTTAGATTCCAAATTGGCCTGGAAATTAGCTACTTTTGGAATGTAAATGGTTAAAAAAATTAAATTCCCAAATTATGCTTTAAAATCACATAGAATATTTAAAAAAAAATAACTAATAAATATAGGCTAATTCCCATTTCACACAGATGTAAAAAGCTACATCAGAGTTTATATATCAAGGCATTCATGTAGCGCTTTTCTAGTTTTAATTAGCACTTGTGGAGCTTTATTTTATGCACTGCTGGTCTGGTATTTGTGCAGCACTTGTCTCCTCTAACCGAGCACTCAGAGCTCTTGTATCTATCACACACAGATGGCTGCATCAGAGGCAATTTAAAGTTCAGTATCTTGCTCAGGTACTCTTTGACGTGCACTGGAGTAGCCAGGGTTCAAACCACCAACCTTCCAATTGCTGGATACCTTGCTCTACCTCCTAGGCCACAGCCGCCCTGGTGTGTTGATCAAATATAAACAAATGTATTTAAGCCAGATCGGTTGTGTATTTACAGAAAGGCCAAAAAATGGAGAGATGTGTACAGTCAGGCCTCCAGGCTACATGAAAAGCACCTATAAATCTCTGTCTCCCTCCTCAGCTGTGGGAGACACTCAGACCAAAATTATAAGCTCAGAGTGCTGGTGGAATTTCTTTGAAATTTCGGGGTTTGCAGCAGCCGCGGTTATTTTTGTGCTACAACTTCTCAGCACAGACTGCCCTGTAGAGACCTAATACAAGCTCATTTTATGATACGGTGAAGGGAAAGCGGGGGAAAAAGTCAAACACGGGGAGTGTCGTGCTTTGTAAGATCAAGGAAGAAGGTGTCAGTGAAATGTTGCAGGAATGTTACCATGTTTTTCCTGCTTCCCCCGATGCAGTGAAAGAGGAACCAGACGTGGAAGTTCGGCTGGTCAACGGGAAGCCGAAGAAGGTGCGCAAGCCCCGGACCATCTATTCCAGCTACCAGCTGGCTGTCCTGCAGAGGAGGTTCCAGTCGGCCCAGTATCTGGCCCTGCCAGAGCGGGCTGAGCTGGCCGCGCAGCTGGGCCTCACACAGACGCAGGTGAGCCTTCAGGCACCGTCACCAGTGCCGTTCAGGCATGACTTGAATTTGAAAGCATTTCATCAAGGTTTAATTCCTCAAGTCAGTTTGTATGTAAGCAGTGAAGTAAAATGAAAAGGCCTGAAGGCAGTGCAGCTGTCAGCGGAGGGGTGAGGGATGAAAGTAGGCGAGCTGTCATCTGAAGAGTAAGCAACGAAAGTAGTTGAAACGACAGCTGAACTGTAAAATGATAAAAGAAGTATTTGTTTTTTTTTTTTAAAGAAGCTGGATGGTCGGCGTTCACTGACGTCGAAGTGCCGGCTGAACTGAAAGGATTCACAGCAGCTGATGTGGAAATGCTGAAGCCAAAGCGTGTGCACTCCCAAGTATATGACGTGTCAGTGAGTTCAAAAACTCAAAGGAGATACTGGCATTACAAAAAAATGTAGAAAATGCATGAAAAATCTGAACTGGCAGGATGACATGCTGGTCTTTAGTAAGAATAAGAATGGCGCAGAATAAAACACAATGTTGAAGGTTGGACGGTGACTATAGGCAGTGCTGTGAGTTGTTGCCGTGTGTCAGTCTGGTTTTTTCACTTGTAATCTGAGCGCCCTAATGATTTACAACCACGTGAATTAGCTTTGCTTGGGCGATAAAGACAAAACTTGAGGTGTGGGTTGCTTTATCACAGCTGCTGTAAATCATTCCTCAGCGTTATGCTTGGGTAACATTCACAAGCTCTAAACATAGATATGAGCGCAGTCATCCTAGGGTAGTTACAACACATGATTTGAAGTCGGATGAATAACAGCTCATTAGCCTTAACAGTCTCATAAAAATACATATAAAGGAGAATTCATGTTCTTTATACTTTTTCGTTTTATTATTTAAAAATGGGTGCAAATTTTTCTTTAAATGCATATGAGGAACAATTAAGGCACTGGGTCCAGTTACTGAAGTTGTCAAAAAAAAAATTAAAGCTCTATTTCTTTATGCACACCCCAGCCGCTTTATTTGGTACATGTTGCTAGTACCAGGTTGAACCCACTTTTGCCTTCAGAACCGCCTTAATTCTCTGTGGCATAGATTCAATAACGTGCTGGAAACATTCCTCAGAAATTTTGATCCATATTGACATGATAGCATCAAACAGTTGCTGGAGATTTGTCAGCTGCACATCCGTGAAGAGCTTCTTCCGTTCCACCACATCTTAAAGGTGTTCTGTTGGATTGAGATCTGGTGGATGTGGTCATAAAGTGACGGACATGGTCTGCAACAATACTCAGGCCGTCCATGGCCTTTAAACGATCCTGTTTTGGTACTAAGAGACCCAAAGTGTGCAGAGAAAATACCCCCTGCACCATTAGACCACCACCGCCAGCCTGATACAAGGCAGGACGGAACTATGCTTTCATACTGGTTATGCCAAATTTGTACCCTACCATCCAAGTGTCGTAGCATAGATCAAGACTCATTTTCTAATCTTTTATTGTCTAATTTTGGTGAGCCCTTTTGAAGCGTGGCCTCAGTTTCCAGAGTAGTACCCGGTGTGGTCGTCTGCTGCTGTAGCCCATCTGCTTCAAGCTTGGACGTGTGGTGCCTTCAGAGATGCTCTTCTGCATACCTTGGTTGCAACGAGTGGTTATTTGAGTTTGTGTTGCCTCCCTATCAGCTGGAAGCAGTCCCGCCATTCTCCTCTGACCTCCGGCATCAAGGAAATTAACGTTTTCTCCCAGAGAACTGCCACCTGATAGATATTTTCTCTTTTTCTGAGTGTTTTCTGTCAACCTTAGAGATGGTTGTGTGGGAAAATCCCAGTTGATCAGCAGGTTCTGTAATAGTCAGATTAGCCCGTGTGGTACCAACAACCCTGAAGTCCATGAAATCGCCTTTCTTCCCCATTCTGATGCTCTGCTTGTACTTTGGTAGGTCATCTCAACAATGTCTACATGTTTATGAGTAGTTTCACACGTGTACCTAATAAAATGGCCCATGGGTGTATATATTATTTGTTACACGTCCAACAAAAACTGAGAAACATTTTAGTAGATTTGGAATATTATTATTTTCTAAAATAAACATAACAACTATTACTTTTTTTTTTAAAAGGCTTGTGCTATAGTGTGCTTGTAGAGCTGGTCCCAAGCCCGGAATACCTACACAAGCCTGGTCCGACTGAAGGTCTCTTCCTGTTAAAAGGGGGTTCTTTCTTCCCACCATTGCCAAGAGCTGCTCATAGGGGATTGTCTCATTAGCCTACAATATAAACTGTCTTGAGGTGATTTTTGCTGTGAATTGGCACAATATAAATAAAAATGAATTCATTGAATGGGGAGGGTTGCCTCAGGAAGGACATTCATTATAAAATCTTTGCCAAATCAAATGTGTGTGTCATCAGTAGGATGTCCATACTGGATCAGTTGAGATCTGGGTTAACCACGACTGCCTACAGTGCTGCTGACCAGCAGGGTGCTGGTGGAAACTATGCTGCTGTTGCGAAAAGACAAGGGAGGAGGAGAAGAGGATGGCATGTTTAAAGGCAGCAAGAGAGAAGGCATGGTCTGACTAGACCTCTTTTGTACTTGGAATTAATGTCAACATCCGTCTGTCTGCGGTTCAGTTTTTGCCATTGTGCAGTGACCAGTTTTGACACAGGAGATGACATGAGGCCTGGAACAATGTTAGCTGGGTTTTAGTGTCTGCTTTGGTAAGGAAAAAAAGGCTTTGGCTGCATAGTTGGCATCCAGTATTGAGCGTAGAATCTATCCCGGCATCAAACTTGCAACCTTTGCTTCTGGCTAACAGCTTGAGGCTATATTAATCAGATTCAGAATCTGTTATTCAGAATTAGAGTCAGAATACTTTATTAATCCCCAGGGGAGAAATGACTCACGTTACAGGCACTCTGTTCTGTATACATAAATATTGATAAACAATGTAGCAGTACAGCTGAGAGAGTAAAATACAGAAAACCCAGAAAGTGAAAGTCCAGTTATTAAAGGGAAGCATTGTACAGTGTAACAGCCACAGGCAGGCATGGCAATGGTCATAATCAGTGTTTGCATAGTTATTACACAGTGATAACTGCAGTTATTTACACAGTCATGCATATAGATTGCATAGTTATTACCCAGTTATTATTGCATGTATTGCAGTTTATTATTTGCACAGTAAGGTGTGTGTGTGTGTGTGTGTGTGTGTGTGTGTGTGTATATATATGTGTGTGTGTGTGTGTGTATATATATATGTGTGTGTGTGTGTATATATATATATGTGTATATATATGTGTATATATATGTGTATATATATATATATGTGTATATATATATATGTGTATATATATATATGTGTGTATATATATATATGTGTATATATATATGTATATATATATATGTATATATATATATTAAAAAAATCCCCTCTCGCCCCCTGCGGGCGGTCTATCCTTCAAGCTCAGGTCCTCTACCAGAGGCCTGGGAGCTTGAGGGTCCTGCGTAGTATCTTAGCTGTTCCTAGGTCTGCGTTCTTCTGGACAGAGA
>VUQH01062748.1:0-15003 GCA_015106775.1 Etroplus canarensis
ACAGATGAGGTCAGGCAGGAGTCTCCGTGGACTATGATGTTTGCAGATGACATTGTGATCTGTAGTGAGAGTAGGGAGGAGGTGGAGGAGAGCCTGGAGAGGTGGAGGTATGCACTGGAGAGAAGAGGAATGAAAGTCAGTAGAAACAAGACAGAGTACATGTGTGTGAATGAGAGGGAGGCAGGTGGAACAGTGACGATGCAAGGAGTAGAGGTGGTGAAGGTGGATGAGTTTAAATACTTGGGATCAATCATCCAAAGCAACGGACAGAGCACAAGAGAGATAGGGTGGAGTGGGTGGAGACAAATGTCAGGGGTGCTTTGTGACAGAAGGATAGCAGCAAGAGTGAAAGGGAAGGTTTACAAGATGGTAGTGAGACCTGCTATGATGTATGGTTGGAGACGGTGGCACTGACAAAAAGACAGGAGGTGGAGCTGGAGGTAATGTGTTCTGTGGAGTGACCAATCCCACTTCTCTATCTGGTGGTCTGGTGGATGAGTTTGGTGACTGCCAGGAGAACGGTGCCTGAATGACTGCAAAAATTAGTTGAGGACGGATAATGCTATGGGGTTGGTTTTCTGGGGTTGGCCTGGGCCTCTTCATTCCAGTGAAGGGAAATCTTAATGCTTCGGCTTACCGAAACATTTTGGACATTTCTGTCCTTCCAACTTTGTGGGAACCGTTTGGGCAAGGCCCTTTTCTGGTCCAGCATGAATGTAAGCTCCATAGAAAATCAGTTTGGCGGAAGCCCTTTCATTTTTTTTTCATTTCTTTTCTAATTGTCCAAAAAGACAAACAATGGTAATACAAAGACACACTAAATGGGACAGAGAATGAAGACAATACAACACACAGTCGAAGGAAACCGCAAAATGAACTGATGACAAATTATGCTATTTGACTATGATAAAATAAAACTGAGTAAATGAAAGAATATCAACTTCTTCATCTTAAATATAATAACAATCATAGCCAAGAGAGAGAGAGAAAGCTTTTAGAAAGCCTTCCCTGTCATAGATGCACAGGGCAAACAACCTCTGGAGGTTGTAAAAAGTTCTGTAGGTGTAATGTGGAGGTGGCCCAATACTTTTGTGCATATACTAGATGCTGACAACTTGCCTGAACATCATTAACCCTCCTGAGACCTATGTCTTTATAGTTGACAACTCTGAGGTCAGCAACCTATGGTCATGGCGGCTGCTGTGCGGCTGCTGTGCTGCCTGCTCTGTCTCTCTCCGTCTCCTCCCCGTCTCTTGCTCTGCAGGCTGGTGATTCAGCTGTTGTTCGAGGTGTGGCGCTCATTAGCACAACTGGTCTGAAGATCTCGCCTGTTGGTTTCACTTTATTCCAGCGCTAGATTGTTGTGCCACCCACTGTGGTCATGGACAATCACAGGGGTACAAGAACCACCTTGGTTCCGGAGTGGCTGCGCGCTACCGTCACACCGCCATCTATTTGGGGTGTGGCTCTGCTCCCAGAAATCACATAACCTATCTGAATTAGTTCATCTGAATAAGAATTAGGGTGGTCATGAACAGTGGCCTGAACCTCAGAGCGTTCACGCATGACTGAGGTTCAGTGCCGTCTAACATCTTGCAGTTCCTCAAACTGTTGCTTCTTTTGCATTTGGTTAAAATTCACCCTACAGCTAAGTGGTTTCCCTGCAGTCTGGTGGATGTTGACCCTCTGATGTCTAAGTCTTCATTAGTGACAGTCCCAACCCTAACCCTCCGCACTCACAACATGTAATTTTTGGGGTTTTTTGGTACAATGTTCTCCCACATTTTGGACAGAAAAGAAAATAATCATTCGCACGTGTTAAATAATTATGTTCATGATGGTTCGTGAGGTTTCACATTGAATGCTGTGTACCATCACCATCACCCTGCTTTCACACTGCAGCTTTGTCCATGCCTTCTCAAAGAAAACCCTTCTCCTTCAGTTTTCAGGATTAGATGTTCGTTTCCTCTTGTTTGTTTTAAAACACACGCCAATGTAAGCTTCAGACAGCACGGCTCAGGTGACCGCATCATGTTTTACATAAGCGTCTAATAAATGACAGACTACCCATTGTAGAGAGCACAGGCTAATTCGAATGTGTGTACCGATACTATACTGACAACCGCAGGAGTTCTGTCATGTCTTTCTTGTTGCTGGCAAACATGTTGAACCAGACAACCGAGGGTGCCTCAGGCGAAAACCCAGAAAACACCAAGAAAAACAAATACTGCACTCAGCTCTGCTTTGACCTTCAGAGGCACACAGAGACAGGCCTTATGCTTCATTGGATATCACAAGGGGAAATTGGTCATATATTTACATACCCACCAGACCTGGAATAACGTGATCATTGATTCTGAGATAAGTGATTTACTGTACATGCACATCTACATTAAGCCTGCCAATGCTAATACATTTTTGTGAAGTGTTATTTACTCAGTCTCTTTTAGGCTCCACCAACTCCTTACCTGGAACCATAGCTGTTTTCCATCTTTACCACATACACTGCATTCACAATTATTAGACAAGTGAGTATTTTGACCATGTTGTTGTTATCATGCAGACTTTTCATCTCTAAGCTGTATAAACTTGAATGCCTATTGGATTTAAACAAACCAGGTGATGTGCATTTGTGTAAAAAGGGAGGGCGTGGCCTTAGGAGATCAGTTATTAGGCAGCTTTTTTTCCTCAGGCAAAATGGCTCAGAAAAGAGATCTAACAGACTCTGAAAAGTCAGTAAAGCCAGTAAAGACCTTAAAGATGAAAGAATAATGACATGGCCCCCTTCCTCACCTGACCTCAACTCTATTGAGAACTTGTGGGTCCTTCTTAAACATGAGATGTACAGTGAAGGAAAACAGTCCACCTCTCTGAACAGAGTCTGGGAGGCTGTGGTTGCTGCTGCACAAAAAGTTGACGGTCAACAGATCAACAAACAGACAGACTCCATGGATGTTACTGAAAAGAAGGGTGGCTACATTGGTCACTGATTTATTTTTTAAAATGTCACAAAGTTTGATTTGTTTCATGAAAATAAGTGAGATGGATTATTTTTCTTTTTCTTTGAGTTGTGTAATAATTCTCAATAATTATAGTTGCCTAATAATTGTGTACACAGTGTAGTAAACTGCTAATAAATAAAGCCACCCAGGAGTATTTCTTTTTTTGTTAAAAATTTTAAAGTGGTTTTGAGCAATAGTTCTCCAGGCTTTCTGAAAGTATTTCAAGGTATTTCTTTGGACATTGGCTGCTTTTCACCTATTCTCAGTCCAGTCCTTGTACCTGACCATTTTTAAAGGAATGTTTTTCTCATTGGTTAAGCCACTCAAAATTTACCTATCAATCACTCAAGCATTAAAAAGGCACCAAACACAAGTGATGAACCGGCGTTGTGTCTACACGTAACAGAAAACTCAGCAAAGAACCAATTTTAAAATGTATCCTTAGCCACTTTGCTACAGTTCAATTTTATTTATATAGTGCCGATTCATAACGTAAGTGTCCTCAAGGCAACTTTACTGAAAGGCAGATACTCTACAATACTCCAACAATCACATGAGCCCCTATGAGCAAGCACTTGGTGACAGAGGGAAGGAAGAACTCCCTTTTAACAGGAAGCGACTTCCAGCTGAACCAGGCTCAGGGATGGACAGCCATCTGTCTTGACCATTTGGGAGGTGAAGGAAAAGAGAAGAGAAAAAAATTACTTGCAGCCTATCTTAAAAAGACCTTTGTTCTCATTTCTGTAGTTAAAGCTACAAAAAAATACCAAAGATTGACAGCTTGACAGGCATGAAATCGTAGTTTTGCACAAACAAGGAGCTATTAAAGAGCTATTAGCCAGAAACACGGCGTATCTCAGCATCGTGTGCCGTGTGCCGTGTGCTCTTAAAAATTCGAGGAAACTGGACAAGTGGAGGACAAACGACGACATGGCAGCAACGTTCCCTCTAGCAGATCTATGCAGCGCACATGCAAGCGCGTAGCTTTGAGGGAACATTGCGTGGCAGACCTAAAAATACAGTCTACAGCAGATGAACACGTCCTTCAGAAATAGGAAAACATCCAGCAAAAACCTGACACAGGACCTGAGAGATGCATCTGGACTTTCAGTTGATTCATCCACTGTTCACTGAAGCCTCATCAGCCTCATCCTCGTGGAGTGGCTGAAGGAGGAACCAGGAAGAAAAACCTACGGTCTGCCACATTACACAAGAACTGCACTGAAAACCAGGGGCAACAGGTCTTATGGCGTGATGAATCCAAATTTGACAGTTTTGGTTCAAATCGCCACCATGTACAGAGGAGGTCAGAACAGGTCAGAAAAGCACGGTGGAGGCTCTGTCATGGTTTGGGGCTGCATTTCAGCCAGTGGAGTTGGCACTCGTGTGAAAACTGATGGAAAACTTAACTCACCAAAGTACCACGTGTGATGTTTTGCTGTTTTTGTAACCTTGCCTTCTTGTTAACCACATTTTCTCTATGCCCGTCTAGAACTGCCAAGAAGCCCACCTGAAACACCTTTTGCCATAAGCTGTCTGAACGATTCTCACCGGCTAGTCGGAACCTTGGACATTCTATATCCCACTGGACTCTCCGGACCTCTGGTATTCAGAACCCTTGATGCCCTGGACCTCTCTGAACATTCTGGACTCCATCTCTTTCTCTGAACCCACGGACCCAGTACGCGGACATACTCCACCCTGCACATTCCTATGACTACTGAGACTGTTTTAATCGGCACATTGTAAATAAATCACCTTTCGCTCTTATGCCTGAGTATGCCCGCTTTCGGGTCCACCACAACACCGTCAGGTTTTAGCCCACCTTGCAATATCATCTGGAAAGCGTTTGATTGGCAACAGCTTCATTTTTCAGCATGACAATGATCCCAAACATGCTCCCAATGCAATAAAAGCTCACCTGTATATAAAAACACCAAACAGAACACAACCGGTCATGGACTGGCCTCCCCAGTGCCTGGACTTCATCATTATTAAAGCAGTGTGGGATCCTCTTGATGGAGAACGGAACAACCAGCCGCCAACATCCAACTAGCTCTCCGGGAACCGAGAGAACTATTTCTGAAGACTACTTAAAGAAATGACAAGCAGGTTTGTCTAAGAATTTCCAGGGTGTGTTGAAGAATAAAGGTGCTCACACTAAATGTTGACGTCCAAGCTGCTTACAACTGTACAAACTTGGTTTTGCCGATCGCACAACGTTTCAATAAATCAGTGTAACCACTTCCTATTTTCCTGGCAAAATGTGAAGAAATGAGGGGTGGCTTGAGACTTCTGTACTGTGCAGGAACATCACGGAGAATCCAGTGAATTTTCAAAATAAAAGACCCTGTGCAGACTAAATACTCCATATTGCCAGTTTGATTTCAAGCAAAGAATGGAACGCAGCTGTGTCAGAGTTGTGCTCGTGCGTGCGCCCGGTGTTATTTCAGGAGTGAGAGCATCACTTCACCTCACGTCTCGACAAATGCTGTCCTGCAAACGTGCTCGCTTTCTACGTTTAAGATGTCGGTGTTTGTGTTTGAGAGCTGTGACTGACCGGTGGTTCCCAGGAAGAGCAGAACCAGGATCCAGTAGATCCAGAAGAGCAGGAGGGCGAGAAAGGTGACAAAGGGCTGCAGGGTGAGAAGGGGGAGGTGGATGAAGACTTTTCCCGCCACATGGAACAGAGCGATGGTCAGAGCCACTCGTTTCCTCATGAAGAGCATCAGCAGCAGCAGGATGATCTGCAGGCAAGACATAAGCTCAGCCGGGGTTTTCCCAACACTTTCCCCGCTCTGTTTAGTGCCCCAGATACATACGGTGAAGACAGTGGCGGCGACGGCATAGACGAGCAGCGCCTGTCCGCTGTCTCTGCTGACCTCCACCTCCTCCTTCACCTCCTTCAGCACCTTAGAGGAGGTGTCATTCCCGTATAGCCGGTGGTCGATGTAGAGCCACCAGAGCACGCTGGTCCCCGCTGACACGTAAACAGAAAAACCCCAGTGTCAAACACGTTTCCCCTCTTTACATGCTTTAACGCACCAAACAGACAGAACGCGTTCTTACCAAGGGATCCAAGGACGACCAGCGAGGTGAGGATCCAGACGAGGACCGCAGAGATGTAGCGAATGATCACCATGAGGAGCATGGAGAGGACTGAAAATCAGAAGAGACTCGGTTTACAGGATGCGACATCAGCGTCTCAACACTGGCACTCTGGCCGCTAACATGTTGGGTTTTTTGAAGCTAAAGGATAACAGTAGCAAGCTGAGAAAGTACACCTGCTAATCAGTCCTAAATAACACAGGTAAATGTGTTTATTTCTGCTGTAAAGTTGGACATTTTAACATTTTTTGCGAGTCTGTGGGGAATGATTCGCTTTTGGAGGCAGCCTCAAGTGGCCATTAGAGGAACTGCAGATTTTCGCCACTTCCTTTTTTCATCCCTGCAGGTTGGCGCTTGCTCTCACCGAAAGCAAGGACACACAGTCCGATGATGATCTCTTTACTGGCGGCGACGCCGGCGATCAGTCGGTGCAGAACGCTGTTATCACCCACAAACGTCACCACGGCCTCCGCAAACCTCGCGTAGCAGGAGATGTCCACTGGCGTGCAGCGGTTAAACACCGGCAGCGGCTTACTGAGGATGAAAGACAGTCGTCAGAGGTCATTTAAAAAAAAAGAAGAGTTTGCCAGGAGTCTGGGGTGAAAAGCTGCTACATACCTGGGTGGAACAGGAAGTTTGGGACACTTAGTGAACCTCTCAGGGTGACCAGGATATTTGTGACCCGCTAACTCGTAGGAGCAGAGCTCAGAGCCTGAAAGAGAAGAAGTATCATCATCAGGATCGTCATGATCGTGCTGAAACGTCTGCACAGTCTTAATAAAGGCTCGGGATTTGTCAATCAAACAGGTTCAGAGTCACACCAAAGCTATGAAAGGTCTCTTAGTGAAGGGTCAGAAATATATCATCAGTGATTTATAGGATCAAGCTGATGTGTTAAGATCATAAATTCAGAAGTACTTAATATTTATTTCTTTAGAATCAGAGAAGGCCTTTGATAGTGTTTAATGGTCCCATCTGTTCAATGTGCAGTTCATCCATCCATCTCATAATCCCTCACAATTCACAGGTTACTGTAATGTGTAAAGTACAGAAAGAAAGTGATGTTTTCTTCTCACTGGTTGGCTGTATGGCACAAACTACAGAAAATTCAAATCCACTGAGAAGACTGACTGCACGGTCAGTAGTAACCAACCAAACCACAAAAAGCATGAAAATACGTGAACACATCAGCATGTCATAGCATTGACCATATTACTGATGTTAGCATAATGGTGACAAGAAGGCCCCAACCATGCCTTGGGTGTCAATCAATAGGACCACTCCTTCCAGGATCACGACCAATAAGATCATGATCATCCCCATCTAACAGGATATTTCAGGCTATCACAGCACAGTAGGTCCACCATCTAAAAAAAAACCCATCAAAAATCTGCTAGCACGACAGAAAAAGTTTCCACTCATAAAAATGGGAAGTGACACTGAGCATGTTGGCAAACCAGATTATTGCCCTGTTATCACCTGCCAGGACCTCATGCTACGTCTATGCCACGGCCCTAATAAAAAAAATCATAAATAAATAAACCTAATGATAGCATTTATGTATAGAATAGAAACGCGCCTGTAAAACGGCAAATACAACCTTGATCTTGACCGCAGTTTGGGTGAAGGACCCTTTGGGTGATGACTGCGTGCTAGCTTCACCAAGGTCAGACCAATACTCTAGGAGGGCTAACAATTCTTGTGGGTTGTGGATGTACAGATTGACAGACGACGCTGAACAAAGGATGGCAAAGGTCTGAAATATCTCCCGATCTGAAGCACACAACATCAGCTTTCAACGGCACACGGAAAACGGCAAACAGCCACACGAAGCTTCACGGAACAGATGGACCACGACCTAAAACATACTACGAAAGCAACACAGGAAACAGCGGCATTTCACTCCTGAGGATAAAGTAAAGGCAGAAGGAGCTGGCCGAACATCACGTGAAGACAGCTGCGGTAAAAAATCTGGAAGAGCATCACAAGTCACTGTTTGCAAAGGGCTCTCGGGAAAGCGGTAAAGATCAATGATTTTTTACAACCAGGTCCTTTTGTTCAAAGACATCTGAGCAGCTGAAGATAGCAAACTGGATAAAAATGGGTATAGGGGTTGAGAATGTAATGTGCTACTACTGCCATAAGGTGGCTGTGTGTCAGACCGTGTGAGATACGGTCTGTTCAGATGGTACTATACAGGCTTTTTCACGCAGAGAGGGATTTTCTGGTGCTGTCCCAAGACGTTTTAGCCATCCGCAAAGAAAAATGCAACGACAAGACAGATTCCACCTGTAAATACTGCCAATATCATCTTATTTATTTATCACAGAAGCAATCCTCCATAAATAACCACACAGATGGCACATTTGTAGGTGTGTGTTTCCTCCACACTTTCAAGACGTGTGCTTAGCAAGCCTGCACGCACGCAGAGTAGGTGTGGAGTGCTTTATAATCCCCTCCAGCTTAACGCTCGCTGGCTCGGAAAGTCACAGTGTGGTGGAGACTCCATGCAAAGCCACAAACTGGGTCTCTGTGACAGGCTGCTCAGGTGTGGCGGACAAACCGGTCCCTCTGTGCGAGTCTGTGACAGCAGCTCCTTTCATCAACACTGTGAGGTCACCTGATCGGGCATCTGCCGTCACATTTCGACACGTTTGTGTCTGAGACAAACAGCGGAGGCTCTGAGTCACAGAGCAGCCATGATGGAAGACGAATGGGGCAGAGTGGCACCAACGATACGACACACATTAATGCTGCCTTTGTTACTGTACTGTGAGTGTAAATCCAGTATACTGTGGTACACTGCTCGTGTGTCCGGTCTGCAGACATTCAATCATCGCGGTGACGTGGTGACGAGCGGTCGGCCAAGTGCTGACATCACTGCTTCCTTTGCAACCAACAAAATCTTTGTGCTGCTGTCCCTGTGAGAACGCCCAGTCACACAGCAGATCATCTGCCTCCATCTCACCCTACCCTCTGCATGTCCTCCTTCACTACATGCATCTTCAACATCCTCTGTCCAGTATGTCCACTATCCCTCCTCTGAACATGTCCAAACCGTCTCAGCCTGAGCTGTCCCTCTGACGGACTCATTTCTAATCCTGTCCATCCTGGTCACTCCCAGTGAACATCTCAACGTCTTCAGCTCTGCCACCTCCAGCTCCGCCTCCTGTCTTTTTGTCAGTGCCACCGTCTCATAGCCGGTCTCACTACCGTCTTGTAAACCTTCCTTTTCACTCTTGCTGCTACCCTTCTGTCACAAAGCACCCCTGACACTCGTCTCCACCCACTCCACCCTGCCTGAACTCTCTTCTTCACCTCTCTTGTGCTCCGTCCGTTGCTTTGGATGGTTGATCCCAGGTATTTAAACTCATCCACCTTCACCACCTCTACTCCTTGCATCTTCACCGTTCCACCCGCTTCCCTCTCATTCACACACATGTACTCTGTCTTGCTACTACTGACTTTCATTCCTCTTCTCTCCAGTGCATACCTCCACCTCTCCAGGCTCTCTTCCACCTCCTCCCTCCTACTCTCTCAAAACATCACCTGATGTCAACTTCAGCTCTTCACCTGCTTTCAAATCTCAACACCACCTGCCGTAACCTCCAACCCCTCACCTGCATTTGTCTTTAACACTTCACCTGTTTTATTTAACACTTTACATGTTTTTACCTCTACACACCACCAGCTAAAGACTTCCCTTGCTTTCATCTTTCACACTTCACCTGCTTTCGGCTGTAACACTTTGCACGTCCTAAAGTTTTTTAAAAGTAGAATGGGAGGCAGAGCCTTCAGCTATCAGGCCCCTCTCCTGTGGAACCAGCTCCCAGTTTGTATTGAGGAGACAGACACCCTCTCTACATTTAAGATTAGGCTTTTAATAAAGCTTATAGTTAGGGCTTAGTTATGCTGCAGTAGGTTTAGGCTGCTGGGGGGCTTTTTATGATGTGCTAGGCATTTCTTCTCCACCCACCTCTTTTCACTCCCCATGCATTTATTTGCTGCTGCATGTCATTAAATGTTGAGCCTCGTTCTGCTGGAGGTCTCTTCCTGTTAAAAGGACGTTCTTCCTTCCCACTGTCACCAAGTGGTGCTCATTGAGGATCATCTGATTGTTGGGGTTTTCTCTCTAATACTGTAGGATCTTTACCTTACAGTGTGAAGCCCCTTGAGGCAAATTTTGTTGGGAATGAAATATATTTAAATAAAACTGAACTGAACGTCTTCACCACTCTGCCAGCTTTTAAATCTCAACACATCGTTTAAAGTCAGCTCCGACTCTTCACCTGCTTTCACCTCCAACATTTCATTTGTCAGCTTCAACACACCACCAACTTCCTTAACGCTTTACCTGCTTACATTTTTCACACTCTGCATTCTTTTACCTCAACACATCACCTGATGTCAGCTTCAACAGATCACATGCTGTGAGCTCCAGCACATCAGCTGCTTTTATCTTTCATACTTTCATCTGCTTGCACCTTAAGCACTTTGCAGTTTCCACCTCCGGCACACCTTCTGTTTGCAGCCCCGGAACGTCGGTTATTTTCATCTTTAACGCATCAGCTGCTGTTACCTCCAACACTTCCCCTGCTGTAAGCTGCATCGCAACACCCGTTTCAAGTCATCTACCTTCACCTTTAACATTCTGCATGGTTTCACCTGCAACACATCACGTGCATTCATCTATGGCACTTCACCTGCTTTGACCTCCAGCACACCTTCTGCTTCAATCTTCAGTGATACACCTACTTTCAAATTTAACACTTTGCCTGCTTAAAATGCTTGACTGTCAAGCTAGAGACAGCTAAAGAAGCTTCAGACTCAAACTACATTTCCCATCAGCCCTGTCCTGGCTCTAAAGCCAAGCGCACAGCCTGTCGTCCCTCAGCTCAGAGGTGGAAGACAGAGCATGATATCAGGACGCTGGCTCAGATGTGTGACAGCGATGCCCTCACCGTTGAACATGGCGAACCTCTTCAGGTCCTGGTAGGTCTTCAGCTCCTCGGTGGGACACAGAGACACACAAAGTGCCATGGACTTGATTTTCCTCTGAACGATGTCGATGTTACAGGGATCAAGGAAGAAGACGAACCTGCAGGGGACAAAGGCACAGGGAGTCAGCACGTCCACATTTAGATTAAAAAAATGGACTAAAATATCACTGAGGAAAACGAGAAGAGGAGGAGAGGGAGAGGTGAACAAAGAAAAAACTCACAATTTGCACAAAAAAAACTTTTGTCTTTCAAATTTTATGAATGGAGCTCTAATCACGATCAATGGCAAAACCAGGCAAAAGTTACAAATAATGAAAACATGAAGCCAATAACTTTAGCAAAAAATACCAAATTTAATAGCAGGAATTACTGATAAAGACCACAGTGGATTCTCAAAATGTTAGAAGAATACTAAACATTACAAATAAAACAAAGAAACCTTGATTTTTAAATGCAGAGGAGTCTTCTCTGCTGTTAAGCCCCCGTCACACCTTGACCATTTAACCCACATATGTCAACGTATGAAAAATTTGGCCAATACGCTGACGTACATTGAATAACTTATTGGTAAGTTTTGTATAAGTTAAGAGCACGCTGAAGCACGCTGGTATACGTCGTAATACGGCGAGATCGCTGAAAAAGCATGCACAAAATAAGTTACACGACCTTTGACACACGTTACTTGTAAGTAACTCATAAGTCAAAATATGTGGAGATAATGTCTACCGTACCCAAAACTTATTTCTAACCTATGAGTAACATGCTTTGAACCTATGTGTAACTTATAGCCACCATATCTCTAGCGCATGTTGACGGATGTAGACGTATTTGACGTGTCCTGTACGACCACAGCACCTACTGAACGTGTTTCTAACTTACAGCTACCGTATAACGGCGTATTGGCTGAGAGCAGGCGTCGGCCACAGGCGCAGCTATGATGCCCCTGATGATGCCCGAGAGGCGTTGGAACCTGCATCATCTCCATCACAGGGTGAGCGCGAGGGTGATGAGGGCGTGGGTGATGATGGTTCCTCCACGCGTCCACAGCCAGGAGACTTCTGGGCAGCGCTCTTCCGAGTTTTTCTTCAGCACGACGGTGATGTTGATACTGTGAACGTCAGCAACGCACTAAGCATTCTTTGGTATAATTTATCTATATTTTATCGAAACGTTCTATATAAGGTCCTAACACGTTACGTATACGTCCAAAATTTGATAATTGTGTGTATGCCAGCATTTTAGAGAAATTCTGATACGTCAGCATATGCTGGCTAAATCGTCAAGGTGCGACAGGACCATAAAGGTTTGGGTTTGGAAAAAAAACTTCAGAAAAACAGGTTCATCTGAATTATAAAACATCAACTGCAGAAAGGCTGAAGAACAGCAATATTTCACAACGGCTGACTATAATAGATACAATCACGCCACCAAACTATGAGGATTTAAACCTGGACAGACTGAGCACAAGTTAGATCATAGTGTTAGGAAGTTACAAACTATTATTCAATACGTTATAAAAGGTTTGAGTTGGTAAGAAAAAAAAAAAAATCATAAAGTAAGTTATCAAAGTTCACCAGCCACTTCATTAGGCTTGAAAAGCAAAGATTTTAGCAGCAAATCACATGGCAGCAACTCAGCGCATTTAGGTACGCAGGCATGCTCAAGGCGAGCTGCCAAAGTTCAAACTGAGGATCAGAACGGGGAAGAAAGGTGAATTAAGCGACTTTGAACGCAGCATGGTAGTTGGTGCCAGACAAGCTTGTCTGAGTAACTGCTCATTTACTGGGATTTTCCCACACGACCATCTCTAGGGTTTACAAAGAATGAAAGAGAGCAGCAGTTCTCTGGGGTGAGAGGAGGCCAGACTGCTTCTAGCTGATAGAAAGGCAACAGTAAGCCAAATAACTGCCATCAAGGCATGAAGAAGAGTATCTCTGAATGCATGAGCTAAAGCAGCAGAAGACCACATCAGGGGCCACTCCTGTCAGCTAAGAGCAGGAAAGGGCTCACTAAAACTGGACAATAAAAGCCCAGAAAACGTTGCCTGGTCTGATGAGTCCTGAATTCTGCTGCGACAGTCGGATGGTGCGTTGCAGCAGAGCCACCCTGCCTTGCGTGGATGGTTCATGCTGGTGCTGACGGTATAAGGGTGTTGGGGGATACTTTCTTGGCACGCTTAGGACCTCTTAGCGCCAACTGAGCACCACTGAAACACCACAGCCTACCTGAGTATTGTCGCTGGCCATGTCCATCCCTTTATGACCGCAGCGTACCCATCTTCTGATGAACGTCTGAACGTCACAAAGCTCACATCAACTCCATCATGTTTCTTGAACGTGACATTGAGTTCCCTGTACCCAAATGGCCTCCACAGTCACCAGATCTGCATATTTTACTCTTCACATTTGTGCTTTTGTAAGAAAAACATCGCTGCATATCATTATCATGTGAAATCAGCACAAAAGCGGAATCAGTTCCAGATATGTGAGGTCAGATCAGCAGCTGTTCCCCGTTCTTCAGTCCCATCTGAGTGCTTAATGTGCTGCAGACTCCAAGTGACTGCTGAATTTTGGCAGCAGCTGCCCATCCTGCCCAGTTTGATTATCCCGACTTGAGTCATGAACAGGAGTGTTTGAGTAAAAATAGACGCTGAGGCTGAGCAGAGGAGGATGAAAGCTGAGCAGAATGCAGGAATGTAGACGTGGGAGAAACGTGTGACTCAACAACAGATCGAACAAAGAGCTACAAAGAGTCTGCAGAAACCCAAACCTACACCGTGAACCCCTCGCTGCTGCTCTCCTACAGCGACGGGAATCTGAGCTCTGATCCTGTGATCCCTCTCACTTCACCTGAGTTCACCTCTCTCTCTCTCTCTCTCGCCTCCACCGTGTGTTCCTGTGGGTTTATCGCAGCCGAGGGACTAAATCAGATTCACCATCCGTCAGAATTTCTCAGAGATCAAACGGCCTGACACAATAAAGAGCTGACAGATGCCTATCGGATCAGCTCTGCGCTGTGTGTAAAAGTAGGTCTCCAAATTCCACCGGCTGCTCGTCTTCCAGCAGGTGGAGCTGTGTGTGTGTGTGTGTGTGTGTGTGTGTGTCTCAGCAGCCCTGCGATGAGTCACGGCTCTCAGCTCATGTCAGCATAATCAACGCTGAACTCTCCCACAGGGCCTCAAACGCATCGAGTGTTAAGTGCCAGGATGAGCTACAATAATGCTCTAAAAATACTACAGTACATCTACAGTAATACGGCAATTCAACAGCACCTGACTGTACAGAGCAATAATACCACCAAAATACAAGCAGAAATACTACAGAATCACAGTGAAAGTTACATACATGACAGATACTTCAGTGACTTGTGGTGAAATACAGTAAAAAGACCTCAGCTGTTAACCTAAGAATACTTTTATGCAATTCAATAATGACTTTTACACACTAAAAAAATACCACCTCAATAAACTAAACTGCTTTACACTTAGAAAACATTATAAAAAGATTACCAGTCTTATACAATCAAAATACCACCTTTGTACAACGTTTAAATATCATCGTTTATTGTCACAGCCAGGGTGCGGTTTGCCGGGGAGAGCTGGTGGGGACTGCCCCCCTCTGGTTTTTTCATGTCCCTGCCTCTGATATATTACTTTTTATCCGCAGTGGGGATAAAAATGTCGTCACAGCGAACGCTAAATCAAAAAATGGACTTTCACTTCCAGCGCTCGTGCTCCTGTGACGCAGTCCAAGCGGGGATGATCCGGATCCTGCGTGGTTCCAACTTTTCTTTCCCCCCACAAAACACCGGCGTTTCAGCACGAAAACTACCACTAGATAAATTAAAGAAAACTTAAACACATTTAGCGCTGCAAATTTCACAGGAGCCTCTCA
>VUQH01062758.1:0-10069 GCA_015106775.1 Etroplus canarensis
AATGTGGGATGATTGCAACAGAGAACGGAACAAAAGGCAGCCAACATCCAAAGAAGAGCTTTGGAGGGTCCTTCAAGAAGCCTGGAGAACTATTCCTGAAGAATACTTCAAAAAAATGACGAGAAAGCTTGCCTAAGAGAGTTTAGGCTGCATTGAAGGATTATATACTGGCTTTCAAGCTGGTTGGAATTGTGCACACTCTGTTTTTATGGAATGTATTTCCATTTTTTGAATGTTGTAATGAATCATTGTACCTATTTCCCATTTTCCCAGCAAAATATACAGACATGAGGGGTGCCTTTTGCTCAGTACTGCACACATAATCCATGTGAACCAAATGCTCAGGCTTCAACCTGCTCTGAACACTGTTTCTGAAAGTCTTTTTTTTAACCCTTGGCTTTGTATGATATTAAAAATAAAGGGGATGTCCCTAATATGGTCATTCCAGACACATAGCTGTCGCTGTAAAGAAAGCAGCCGCACCAACCTGTTTCCAGTCAGAAGAAAAGTGGCTAAAATGGATAAAGACAGGCTAACAAAAAGATTATCTTAACCTGTACATCTTGTAAAGCTACTCTAATAGACACCAAGAATCAAAACATGGGCATGGAATTTAGCATAGTAAGTCCCCTTTAACTTTTACTTAAAAAAAGGACTAACATTTCATTATTTGCTAGACTTTCTCAGCGAAAACACAGCAGCCCACTACAGATATGAGGAATGAGAATCCACCATTTTACACTCATAAGGAAGTAGGGAAGTATATTTGCTGTGGAACCATCATTAAATTGTTTCAGCTGTTTGATTTGTGTGACTTTGTGCTTTCATGTTATTCTGAATTTGATTTTGAATGTAAAATAGAGCACTCTTTTTTTCTGGAAGAGGTTTAAGGTGTGGTAGAAAATCAAAATGTCCTCACACATAGAATGACATGTACACACTCACTAAAAACACTTAAAAGTGTGTGAAGTAGATTTATCAACATTGTATTTTCTCTGTTATGCAATTCTGGAAACTGCTCATGTGAGACAGACGTATTGAATTTACAAATTTACCAGCATGAATCACGTGTTCATGGAGGCAAACGTTTACAGTTACTTCCAAGTCTTTCAAGAGAAGTGAGTGAAAATCATAGGAAGTCATCTTCAAGGAACAAACACAAAACCAAAAGCTGAAGTGAAATTTAAAAAACATCATCACCTGACAGCTTTTCCTGACATTTAAACTTTGTTGCTGCAAAAAAAATACACAATTACACTTTCTTTCCCTAATGTGCATCACAAATTGTATGAAGTTACAGTAAGTTACTGTGTTTTTGAAATTCCTGTCATTTACTGCCAACTGACAAGCTGTACAACAATGGGATTTCTAAAGGAACATCCGAATACAAAAAAAAAAAACTGTATATTTGTCCTGCATTTGAAGAGAAGGTATTGGCTTTTTTGCAAGAAATTAACAGAGATATCAGTGCTTCCTGTCAACTAATTTGTGTTTTCATATCTCTGTTCAAGAGACCTGTAGAAAATAAACATCCTGCACACTGCAGGGATCAGTTTGAAATCACATGTTGAAAGACACAAGATCCATTTAGGTTGGATGTGAACATATAAATCAGTCATAGACTATAGAAAATATCAAGGTAAACTATATGGACAAAAGTATTGGACCACATTTGCTAATCATTGAATTCAGGTGTTTCATTCAGTCCTATTGCCAGAGATAAATAAAATCAAGCATCTAGCCATGCAGTCTGCCTTTAAAAACATTTATGAAAGCATGGGTCATTTTAAAAAGCTCACTGAATTTGAGTATGGTACTATCATATGATGCCCTCATTGCAACAAATCAGTTTATGAAATTGTTCCCTCTTACATTTTTCACCATCAGCTGTAAGTGGTACTTCCTAGGAAGCATTTTAGGAACCGCCGATACTCACTGACCAAATGGTAGAACATGCTAAGTTACAGAGCAGGGTCTCTGAGTGCTGAGGGTATAGTGCATAAAAGTCACCAACACTGCTGACCTAGAGTTCCAAACTTCCTCTAGCATTAATATCAGCACAAAAAACATGCTTCCAGAGCTTCATGGCATGGGTTTCCATGGCCAAGCAGCCGCACGCAAGTCTCACATCACCAAGCACAATGCCAAGTGTTAGATGGAGAGGCGTAAAGCACGCTACCACTGGTATCCGTAGCAGTAAAAATGTCTTCTGTGGAGTGACGAATTACACTTCTCTATCTGGCTGTTTTCTATCAAGATTACCTGCCTGGCACAGTGCCAACTGTAAAGTTTGGTGGAGGAGGGATAATGCCGTGGGGTTGTTTTTCTGCGATTGTCCTGGGCCACTTAGTTTAACTGAAGGAAAATCTTAAATCATAAGTGAGACATTTTGGACAATTCTCTCCTTCCAACTTTGTGGTAATAGTTTTGGGGAAACCCTTTTCTGTTCCAGCATGACTGCAGCCCAGTGCACAAAGTAAGCCCCATAAAGACTTGGTCAGATGAGTTTGGTTTAGAAGAACTTGACTGGCCCACACAGAACCCTGGCCTCAACCCCACTGAACACCTCTGGAATGAAGTAAAATGGAGACTGTGCACCATGCCCTGTCATCCAACATCAATGTCCAACCTCACAAATGGTCTTCTGGATGAATGGGCAAAAATTCCCACAGGCACACTCCAAAATTTTATAGAAAACTTTCCCAGAAGAGTGGAACCTGTTCTGGCAACAAAGGGGATTTAGAATGGGTTGTCATAAAAGCTCCCATATACATGTAATGTGGTAGTGGACCGATACTTTTTTCCATATAGTGTAGCTTCTAGACCTGAAAAGCAAAACTGACATTGAAGAGCCTAAGACCTACATTCCCTTAAACAATTTTAACAATATTTGGAGATGAAACCATAATCCATTAAACTGAGAGTTTAAAAACTTAAGTAAAACAATAAACTCAAATACACGCTCAATATGCACTCAAATATTACCCCAACAATATAGTCACAACAGTACAGTATCAGCAGCTGAAACAGAAATCATATGCAGTATGACTATGAGTACTAGTACGGGTATTATTATAAGCCTTTGTTATTTTAAATACTTGAGTCAACTTGCATGTGCACAGAGAAAATCAGAAACTGACAGCCAAAGAAACTTGAGTCATTTGAGTCAAAATGTTGAAATAGTGAAGAAGCAATATGCATGTAATTTCCCCAATAACTATCAGCATTTTAATTTGGCTAAACATTTAAATTTAAATAGCAGATGAGCTCTTTAATAACCGGCAGCAGCCGGTATGACTCAAGTCAGCGTTCAAAATAAACCTTGTCTGACTGTATTTGCTTATATCAGGTTCTACCAGCAGTGCAGACGGTTTACTGCTGATCTTAATCCATTACAGTATGCCCCCATAAACTACTTTGCAGAAAGCCTCCCTTTTCACTTTTTCCTTTACTGCGTTACTGCAAATAAAAGTCCTTCAGAAATTGCCTGGGAATCCTCACATTTTTAGGTTTCTTCGTTATTACAGCCTTCCAGTGACGGCTGTCATGATATCTCACGGCACAGCACTAAAAGGAGATATTAACAGCTTATTCGGCAAGGCTCATTCCTCAAAAATGTAAAAGAAATCATTAAACAACCTCCGTGCAAAGTCAAGTTGTGACACCGCATTGCTTTGAAGTTCCTCTTTCTTGTGGCGACGTCTGTATTTTGATCCATTTAACTCAATACTGAAAGTGACAATAACTCCGCTGACATTTATAGAGCCTCCTCAGGTATCACTAATCCACATGCGCTTTAATCTTTTCTTCTATAAAAGTCCATATCTCACTTACGGTTTTTTTCTTTTCCAAATTATGACAGCCCACTCTGGTAAAGAGTTGGCTCTTTTGCTATTTTGTATTGCTTCGTTTCACCTCATAATGAAGATGAGTCTTCAACTGTTACTCAGTTAAGATTCCATGTATTCTTCTGCCACAAAGTTACACTACGCTGTTCTCGGATATGCGCGATGTTCACACCATATTTTTGTGTTTTAGAAAACTTAAATGAGCTGAGTTAGCCCTCAGCAGCTCATTTTTAATATGTAGTATTTGGTCCACTGCCAGCTGCCAATTAGTTACTCAGATACTAAAGAAACCTCAAAAATCCGATGATTCCCAGGCGAATTCTGCTCTGCCCAATCCCTGCGCCATATATCTGTTCTACACGAACTACATACACGGAAATGTGGACTCGTTTTGCCCGAGGTCACGTCCAGTTCTCCAGCTTTTATAATAATGTCAGAAAAGCGGACACGAACGCGTCCAGGTCTGTACACGGGCAGCCTACCTGTAGAAGACAGGCCAGCAGCGAGCGTGGCTGAAACAAAGCCGCACAGCTGACAGAAGACGCAGAAAAGGACGCAAACCGTGCGAACTTCTTTCATTGTTCCCCCGCAGAGCCAGAGCGCAAAATGAAGTGTGACGCGATCTCACTGTCTTATGCGGAAGCCAGGAAGAGGAGGCGGGTATGATCATACATAGACCACGAGGGTAGGGGAGCTTCCATAGTTACTACACAGTAATAATTGCTACATACATACATACATACATACATACAGTCGGTGGAGTATGGCAAAGCGTGTCCAAACTTTTGACTGGTAGTGTATGACTGGAAAAGTAAGTGGTGTTACAAAAGAAACAGCTTTAGGAACGTGTTGAAACTAATTAGGTCAACTGGCAATTGGTTGAGTTTATTATTTATTAGAAGATCCAGCAAATATACAGTGTCATATTGAGGAGTTGTAAAGTTTGATGGCCACAGGCAGGAAGAAGACAGCAGTAGAGTTAAGATTTAAAAAAAAATGGCTTTTTTAAAACTATGTTCTGTAAGTCAAGAAGTGCGCACAGCATGACAGTAGGTAAACGTTCAGTTATTAAGTGGAGGAGCTGTACAGAGTAATAACCACAGGAGTGACTATGGTCATAAATCAGTATTAAGTATTCCTATGCTCTGCTACTTTCTGCTTCCACTCCGCTAGATTTTGGATGAAAATAGTGTACATTGTACTCCATATTATTTATTTTGAAGCTTTAGTTAATTATTATGTTGCAGCTATATTACAGTATTGTGGCATGTTGGGAGTTGCTTGACTTAAATTTCCAGCATGCCTTAGGGCAGTGTGTTGTTAGAAGGTAAAGGAATGCTGTTCTTGTTCGTACAGTGGCATGTTGGTTACAGTTACGTTTACTAACAATGTTACAGCAACCAGTTTGCTTCCAATGGCTAACATTGGAAGCAAACTGGTTTGGAGCAGAGATGGTCAATACCACCTTTGTTTTTCTTTTGATACAATACCTTTACATAGGTCATATTACTTTATCACTAATACAGATTCTTACTGCCCCTCACAGGAAAATAATTAGGGCATTTTGAAATATGAAGGAAACTCATGAACACAAATGCATGAAAGGATTGCTTAATTCAATTCAATTTTATTTATATAGCGCCAATTCACAACAAAAGTGGCCTCAAGGCACTTCACACTGTAAGGTAAAGACCAAACCCCAACAATCAGATGATCCCCTATGAGCTAGCACTCGGCGACTGTGGGAAGGAAAAGCTCCTTTTAACAGGAAGAGACTTCCGGCAGAACCAGGCTCAGGGAGGGGCGGCCATCTGCCTCAACTGGTTGGGGGTGAGGGGAAAGGGGAAAGAGAAGAGAGAAAGGAGAGCGAAGAGAGACACACTGTGGGAGAGAGAAGACTACATTTAATGGCATGCAGCAGTAACAAATAAATGCATGGGGAGTGAAAAGAATTGGGTGGAGAAGAAATGCCCAGCACATCATAAGAAGCCCTCCAGCAGCCTAACCCTATTGAAGCATAACTAAGCCCTAACTATATGCTTATAAGATGATGATAAAGTAGATCTATGAGAAAAAAAATAAGATTAGAAACTGTTTTAAAAATAAATGAAATAGATTTGAAAATAACACAAAATTAAATACGTTTCTCAGATTGAATGATATATAGCGCTCAAGAACAGAATGCTAAAGAACCTGCTTTAAACCAGTAAAACATCATCACAACATCATCATCAGTCATACTAGCAGCATCATCCTCATCAGTAGCAGCAATAACATCAACAACAAGCAAAATGATAATTTCACTCATTTTTATTCCACTGAAAGAGAATTTGGACATTGACCTTGAATGAGCTTTAGTGGCTTTCATTGAAAAACGTTGATTGTGTGAATTGTGAACAACACTTGCTGTTGTGAACAACAGTTGTGAACAACACTTGCTGTGAGTAACTGATGTTTTTTAATGAAAACAGCTAATGTTCATTCATCTTTTCTTACTTTTCTTTCTACTACTTACTGAGAAAGCTCAGAGTGAACTCAGACTCTAAGCTGAGCAGTGGAGTGACCATTGAGGTTTGACTGAGGTTTCGGCTCTGACATCTGATGAAGTAGCGACATAGAAGACATCTATATTACACCCCTATATTACACAAATTTATTGCCTGAAACTCTTCAAAGTGAAAGGAAATTGCATGTTTTCTATTAGCATAGTGGTATCGCAATATTTAAAAAGTATTGACTCCAAAATATTGACCAGTGGGTATCAAAGTATCAATACCAGAGTATGCCGCTCCCTAGTTTGGAATGTTAAATACATTTTTTTAATCAACAGTATCAACTTTTGGCTACTTTAACCCTAGTACTGCCAGATACACGACCGCCTAGACTACCGGCAGGGAATGAAAACACTAGAAGTGATTGATATATAGACAACCGGCAGTACACGAAATTTATCTGGGACATCAATATATTGAGGTCCTGCTGTACTAGGGTTAATTATAAGAGTTGCTTTTCTCTTGAAGTTCCTGCTGTGTGCTACAACATTTCAGCTCAAGTTATCTGGGTACAGACATAAAGGTTCTTGCAATTGTAATTGCAATACCTATATTACTGTGGGTTGTTCATATTTTAATATCACACTCTAGCTTGTTTCTAATGTGAGTAACTAAGTGTGCTACATTTGCCCCGGTCTTCCCTGTAAGAGCTGCAAAAACTGAAAATACAACACAAGATGGTGCTGCTAAATTGTACACAACAATCTCAAAAGGCGGCATCAAAGAGAGTGATTCACTACCTACTTTAAGAAAAACACTCAAGCCTTAAGTTACTTTTCCTCGACTGATCAGGAGCACAAATGCTGAATAATCTCTGCCCACAGCTCCTTGAGTGTAAAGGTTTGATGTTTTGTTACCTCAAGCTTTTGGTTATGTAGATCTGTTTGTTAGCAGGATTGTGCAAAAAGTAACAGATGGATTGGCAGGAAAAATTTTACCAGTGGTGGAACTTGGCTAAACTTAGAAGTGATTATTTTTTAGAGTCAACCCAGGTCTGGATCCAAGATTTATTTGAAGGACCCTTCAATTTTGTGATAGGAATTAACAGAGTAAGTAGCAGCCATATACTGCTACTGAGATGCAATTGGTTAATTGATCAGCCAGTGTGGCCACCTCTATAAAACTGGAGCATTTGGGGGTGTACTAAATCAATGCAAGCAAATTCACCTTAAGGTCAGACTATGCCATGCTCAGATAAATTGTAATAATATAGAGCTACATCTCAGACTTTACGGGTCTCAGTTATCACATTAAAGTTCATAACAGTACAATTAGAAAAAGACTAAACAAGTAAGACTTGTTTGGAAGGGTTGCCAGGTGAAAACCAAACTCATCATATCAGCAGAAATACCTTATACCGATTGTTAAATACTGTGGTGGAGGGGTGATGTTTTGGGTTGCTTTGTAGCCACAGGACCTGGGCACTTTGCAATTATTAGGTCGACCATGGACTCCTTTGCATACCATAGTATTCAAGAGTTAAATGTGAGGCCATCTGTCTGACCGCTAAAAGTTTGGTCCAATTTGGGTCAGGAGGACAATGATCCCAAGCACAGCAGCAAATCTGCAACAGAAAGGCTGAAAAATAAAATAATCATAATGCTTCAAGCTATTGAATCATGGGGTGTATTTACTTTTAATATATTTGGTATTTTAGCAGTGTGCATCATATTGCATGAAAACCTTGTGATAACAGTCCAATATTTCAGATAAATGTAGCAACAGAATATTTCATTCTAGAGTGAAGAAGAGCCTGAAAGGGTCTTAAAAAATTACTCTTAACATTCCTCTTTGGAAAAAACAGGCTGCAAAATTGCAAAGTGACTCAAACTATCTAAACAAGGCCCAAAAAACTAAAATTAAACACAAAGGCTACAGAGAGACAGAATCTTCACACACAGCCTACTTCAGGCCCCTTTTAAAGGTGCTCAAGCACCCCATGTATTCCATCTTAACACTTCTAAACATTACAGTAGTAATAGAAGTAATAATCATGTATTTCACTATCGTTTTCTGACATCATCTTGCAATGTTATGTTTTGCCAGCACAGATTTAAGTGTACCAGGTGTTAATGTCCTGTGTTCATGATGGCTCACACAGAGGTGTTGGATGCTTCAATAGCTGGCTTGTAATTAATAAATAAGACTTCCATTGCTCACCTTCCTCACAGCAGAAAGGACACAGAGGTAATTTAATAGTGCAGATTTAAAACTCACACATTACCTAAAACACAAGCAACAGTGCAGAATATTCTGATGACACGGAGTCGTCGCTGTGACTTCATGTATATACATGTGTTCTCTAACTAGTGTTGAAAACATTAGCTGATAGAGGCTAGTTTGCTAGAGATTATGAGGTAATGCTAACTATGAGCTTTAAATCTGCTGGCAGATCACTAGTTACCAGTCGAGGACCTAACTGAAGCTCTTTATCATTTCAGTCAGTGAAAGTTTTTGCATTATTTTTGTGGACACTGAAGCACTGAAAGAAATCTTGACTTATTATAAATATCTTTTTCCCCCATATGGATATACTGTTATCTGAAAGAAAAAAAGATGAAAAACAGCCAGATCCACATGAGAGAAAGTTAAAACGACATTTCCTCTTATTTCCACAGCCAGCAGCAGCCCAATATTCAGTTAGAACAGTGATTCTCAAATGGACAACCAGGGGGAAAATAATAAGTGAAACTTAAATTAATAGATATGGTTTTGATATGAAGAAGAAACAAGCAAAATTTCCTGCTATTGTGCTGATAATATGCACCTTTATTCAAGTAAACTAAGACACAGAAGGTTCATGGATGTAGTGAAGGAGGACATGCAGAGGGTTGGTGTGAGGGAAGAGGATGCAAGGAATAGAGTGAGATGGAGGCAGATGATCCACTGTGGCCTATATAAAGTTTGTACAATAAAACTAGTTTTTGTATGAACTCAAAAACTTTAAAGCAAAGCAAAGCAAGAGGGACGAACACGCTGGATCTTGTTTACACAAACATTTACATTTTTTGATGTAAAACTCATGTTGTTTAAAGTAATTCATTAAGTATTACTGTTTTATTAATTGCAAGGCAAAGTATGTCTGACATTGTGATGGGGGCAAAGCCCCCCCTAAAGGTTTGTTCCTAGACTTGCCCCTGTGCCAAACTGAAATTTAAGACACAGAACAACCAGCCAACAAGAAGGGTTAACACCCTGGGAAATTAAAAAACCTTTCTATTTTGAGAGCTAAATATGACAGACTAACATCTGATAAAGTGGCCAAAAGCCTGATGTGGACCAAACAAACTTATTATGACCAAGGAGAAAAAGCAGGTAAACTACTAGCTTGGAGGGTTAAAAAAATGCAGACAGAAAGAACAATTGATAGTATAAAAGCAACAGGTGGTAAACTACAGACCCATTAGAGATAAATAATAGTTTCAGGAACTTTTATAAGCTGATATACCAAACAGAGTGCACAGAAAACAGAGAGGACCAAAGGGCGTTTCTTGACCAGTTACACTTCCGGACTATATCAGAGGATGAAAAAACAATATTAGATAGCCCTTTAACAATAGAGGAACTGATTGAAGCTATAGGAGATATGAATAGTGGCAAAGCACCAGGACCAGATGGGCTACCTATAGAGTTCTATAAAACATTCAGAAAACAGCTTGTTAGACCAAT
>VUQH01062759.1:0-12432 GCA_015106775.1 Etroplus canarensis
GGAGTAAGTTGGATGAAGTGGTAGAGAGTATTCCCAGGGGAGAGAGAGTGGTGATTGGAGCAGACTTCAGTGGGCATGTAGGTGAAGGGAACAGAGGGGATGAGGAGGTGCTGGGTAGGTATGGTGTTAAGGAGAGGAATGTGGAGGGACAGATGGTAGTGGTTTTTGCAAAAAGTATGGAAATGACTGTAGTGAACATGTACATTGTTGGTGGTTGCTAATGCTGATTCTGACTATTTTGTGACTATCTGAACAGTAATAGTGAAAGTGTGTAATATTTTTGACAAAGAGAAGCAGTAGAGGGAGGTGGGAGGATATCTTAGAGTAATCATGAGGAAGAAGACTTATTGTCTTTTGGTTGAACTATAGAATAAATATGATCAAATATGAGGACATCTACAACAAATAAGCGATTTAAAAGTTATAAAAATTTAAAGAATGGCTTAAGCCTTGACTCAAGTTCTCAGCAATAACTAAACTAAGGTTGGTGAAGTACTTTTGTAAGGCACATGACCAAAAACAGTCAGTTGGCACAAGGAAATAACACTCTATTGAAGAGTAGGTGAAACTGAGATAAAAAGTCACCCTACAGGTTTACTTCATGTTACTGATGAACATCTTCAATGATTATCATCCAGTCAGTTCCGGTTTTTTTAACTTAATATGCACAAGGTCACTGACAAAACACTTGAGGTTAAGGTTCGGCTGCTTTTCAGCTACATGATGAACATAGTTTCAGAAACTACAGGTTGTTACCTTTCTGATCTCACCTTACTGTTCATCTGTTATATTTCCATTTTGCTCTATCAAATATGTGTAAATTCAATAGGGGTAGATGTGAACCTAACCATAATACAAGTTATGAACAGCCTGGTGGATGTTAGTTAATAAATTAACCCTCTGGAGTAGATAGATGTGCCATGTCATGTGACTGGGATGCCCCGGCGTGTCCGTCAACTCCAGGGGGTCAAAATGACAAATCACAGAAAACAGAAAGTTGCCCTATACCTGTTCTTGAGTTACTGGTCTTGTGGGAAACTTCACTGATTTTATTTATTTATTTATTTTAGTGAAGCCAACTCCAATAAATGGTCAAATGTTGCCATCAAATGAAGGCATAAATATACAGTATAAACATTTCAACAGACTCATGCTTGGCCCCAGTCTTCGAGATCATCTAAAGTTAAATGTTTTTTCAAAAGTTTAGGAGCATTAAGCATGTGTAATTACATAGTTTTTATTACATAGCAAATGTTCAATTAAGAATGTAAACATAAAATATTAATGTTGAAAATATAAAACACTTAAAAAAAACAAATGAATACAGGCCTAACATAAATTGTTGTTAAAAAAAAAAAAAAAGTGTAAAGAAGGAATTTTTGAAACTTTAGGAGAGAATTAAGCCATGCTGGTATTCCCATTTACATATAATGAAGAAATTGTTGCTTCAAACACCAAGCATGTGCACTTTTATTTGCTCTTGCTAGTTGAAACCAGAAATACTGCCCTGTGATACACATGTAGCATTTGTTAAACCCTCTAGTAAATTAGTGGCCAGGAATGAATGAGATACACCATAGCACAAAATATGAAATAACACTTTTTTTTTTTAAAATTAATACATCATTTTCATTAGGTTTAAATTTTTATTTTCAGTTAGTTTCCAAGTTCACTTGCTTGTATCATTTTAATTGATGAATAGTTTTAGTTAGTAGTTTTCTTTTTTAAAAAGTTTCATATTAGTCTAGTTTTTATTTTACTGTTCAAATCATCATGCAATAAGTAATAATGCTTGTACAACCTGTTGTTTCACAATCTGTGACATCTTAGGCTTCGTAAACACACACACACATGCACACAAACAGCAATGCTCCCTTACACTTACTGTGACAAGTTTGGCCAAATGGTTAAAGAGAAAAATTAAAACACATTTCAGTATTTTTCTTATTTAGATTTGGTACAAAATATACCTTTTATATAGTTATCATCTTCTAGATTTTTTTACACCAAGCTTTAGTTTTAATTACCTGGAGTAACCTTACCTTGTATTTTATCCAATGCCAAATTTTTTAATTGATGTGGCATTGAGCATTGAGGACAGTGAGAGGAAATGCTTCTGGATTATCAACGACAGTAATGCAGAGTGCAAGATCCACACTAACTCTAACCACATGACAGGTGCAGCACCTGCATCACATGTGAAAATGTTTTTGTGAAAAACATCATTGATATCAGCAGTCTGCCTGGCAGCTCCCTTCAGCTTTACTGCACAGTGTGAATAAAGAGAAATTTGACTTTTTACTACAGTTACACTGACATGTCATCCAAGCAACACCGAGTGTGGTCTTTTATGTTGCTGTATTCTTAACTAAACAGTCTTTTGTTTTCTGAAAGTGTTCAAATGTAAATAATGGTATTCCTAATTAAGCATATGACCCATACACACAAATTAAGAATAATAACAGTGGAAAAAGTTTGTCTTTTTTATAAAATTGTAAAAATTACTGATATTTTTAATACTGTACAAACATTAAAGAAGTGATGAAAATAAGATACAGTTAAGGTTTTTGGGAACCACAGATAAGAGTTATGCCCATTGGAAACAAACTAAAGATGATGAAATCAATGAGTAATATACAAAATATTACATAAAACTTAACCAGCACGGTCCAGAGAGCCCTCATACCAGCTTCCTTTCACCAAAAAGAATGTTCCTGCAGTCACTCCAAGCACTCCAAGACTCAGGCCAAGTCCACACAAGACAGGTGGACCAATGTTAATATCATCTGTTTCAACCTCTGCAGAGGACAGGAGAAAACCTGATGAGTTAAAACTAAATGTTAAAGTCATTTTACAACATGATAGTAAATCATATAAAGCTTCTTTCTTCTCACCCCAAAAAATGGTCTGCGGCTCCTCCAGTGCTTCATGTTCCACAGTACAGCTGTAAATATCTCCTTTTTCTGGAACAAAGTCCAGCTGGGAAATAACATGAAAAGTCCCATCAGGATTACTTAAGCATTTAATGAAGGGATCTTCCATTTTTATTTCTTTATCATTCTTGGTCCACGTTATGTTGATGACAGGAGGGAAGAAGTGGTTGATGAAACAGATGAGGGTATTGTCTTCTCCTGGTATCACTTCATCTCTGGGGTAGACGGTGATTTCTGGTGGGTCTAAGGGTTAAATTAACACATCATTTTCTTAATTTCAGCCTTCCAAATTATGCATCTCTGCTTCATAGAGCGTGTTTGTCATATTTGCAGAGTGAATTGCTTGATGGTCACTAACGTTTTTGCTTTATTGTAGACTTGTCTTGTTTCCATTGATAAATACCAGTTTGGCATACTCTTCGGTACATTTTTGCATATGTGTAAGCATAAGAAAGATGAATTCTTGTTGGTACTTTGCTCTCCCAAATCAGAAGATCATCTTTAAAGTCTGCATAGTAGACTTCATCACCATCCATTGTCATAGAGAGCTGGGTATCACTTGAGTCGAAGCATCCAAAGCTGTGACAAAGGGAATGACTCCCTAGGGTAATGTGAAAATGAAATTAACAGCAAAGCTATTAAGCAGGCTAAATTATTAACAAAGAAAACAATAAGTTAGATTGTAAATGCAAGCTTAAAAGATGTAAGTTCACAATGACCCAGCCAGAGGTAAAAAGTCATACTTATGTTCTGCATTGATGCAGACTGCTGCTGAAACAATGAGAATAATTTTGAGGAGCATATTTAGTCTGTACATCTCCCAGTGTGCTGTCTTGGATCTCTTCTCTTCGGCGTTGTAAATGAATGTGTTGCATGAAACTTTCCTCATTCTTAAACTAATTATACAAATGTTGTTTGGCAAAAAAAACTCTATGATGGGAGGAGGGGAGAAGAGTCATGTAAGATGTGTTGAACCAGTTAAAGCAAGATCAAGATCAGTTTTGCAGCATTTAGTTGAATCTGAGCAGGGCATACAGCACTGTCCACTTCAGAATTCATCCTGCTACTTCTATCAATCACATCACCAGTAAACACTACTGACTCAGTTCCACTGGCAGACATACATGTCCATGCTATAATGTTGCCTCTGCCATGTTTGACAAATGATGTGGTATGCTTCGGATCATGAACTGTCCCTTTCCTTCTCCATACTTTTCTCTTCCTATCATTCTGGTACAAATTCCTTTGGTTTCATCTGTCCAAAGAATTTTTCCAGAGCCAGACAGGCTTAGATGTTTTCTGGCAAGGCCGAACTTCTCTGCTCTTAAGTGTATAACCAGGAGTTTGCACCTTGTTGTAAACCCTCAGTATTTATTTTCATAATTTTAGATTTTGAGAGTAGTATGGCTTCCTAGAATAATGTGAAAATGAAATTAAAACTAATTAAAATTCAATGCTATTAATTAAGTTAAAATAATAACAAATAAAACATCAATAAGTAAGCTTTTAAGCACGAGCTTAGAAGATGTAAGTTTACAATGACCGAGCCAGAGGTAAAAAGTCATACTTATGTTCTGCATTGATGCAGACTGCTGCTGAAACAATGAGAATAATTTTGAGGAACGTATTTAGTCTGTACATCTCTGAATGTGCTGTCTTGGTGCTCTTCTCTTTGGCATTGAACTTGACTGTGTCACATGAAACCTTTCTCATTCTTAAATGAATCATACAAATGTTGTTGGGCAGGAAAAAGAATATGATGGGAGGAGGGGAGAAGAGTCATGTAATACTTGCTGAACTATTTCATTCATGATCAACATCAGTTTTGCAACATTTAGCTGAATCTGAGCAGCGCATATAGCACTGTACACTTCAGAAGTCATCCTGCTACTTCTATCAGCAGTCATATCACCAATAAACACTACTGACCAGCTATACATGCCCATGCCATAATGTTGTCTCCACCATGTTTGACAGATGATGTAGTACGCTTCAGATAATGAACTGTTCCTTTCCTTCCCCATACTTTTCTCTTCCCATCATTCTGCTAGACGTTCACCTAGGTAACATCTGTCCAAAGATTTTTTTTTTTCAGAACTGGAGAGACTCTTTTGAATGTTTCCTGGAAAAATGTAAACTTTTAGTTCTTAAGCGTATAATCAGCAGTTTACCCCTCTGTATTTACCTTCATAAAGGCATCTCTTGATTTTAGACTTTGACAATGATATGCCTAGCTCCTCGTCAGTGTTTGTGATTTGTTTAGATGTTGTGAAGGGGTCTTCTGTAGTTTTCCAGGCCTTGTGGTGCTGCTGAGCCGGCTAGTGCATTCCTTCTTTTTTTTAAAAATGTACGATCTTGTTGAATTGGCCACTCTTTAAATTGACTAAAGTTTTGGGTAAAAACCTTGGGTTTTCAGCCTAATGATAGCCTCCTTAACTTGTACAAACATCTTTTTCGAACTCATATTGAGACTTACAGAAAACAGCTACCAAATGTATATTTATATACATGAAAAAGTAAAGAATACAAACCAAATAACATCAACATACAGGTACAGTAGTTATATAAGGGTGATGAAACAGAAGATCATATAATGTGGAGAAAAAAATAAAGGAAAAGATGAAAAATAAACAAATAGAAAATCCAAACAAACATTGACAAGACAATTGGTTATGGGTTGAAACATGTAAATGTAAGCGTAGGTTTACAATTATCCATCTGTTGTAGTTGAAGTATATGTATGCCTGCATGTGGAGATGTGTGCATACCAAATGCAAGTTTATTACTTGGGATAAATTGATTTATTTGCTTAATTTGTTTCCTTCCCACGGACACCAAGTGCTTGCTCATAGGGGATCATCGGATTGTTGGGGTTTTCTCTTTAACACTGTAGTATCTGTACCCTACAGTGTGAAGCACCTTGAGGCGACTTTTGTTGTGAATTGGCACTTCATATAAATAAAACTGAATTGAATTGCATAGATTGCACCATTTTGGGTGTTTTTGGAGTTGAATGATTCTCTATATAATTAGATTAAAAATATCTACTTTTTACAACTAGGGACATAGTGATTAAAAACTTGCACTCAGTTAAGCATACTGTGATAATGTATTTCCAAATGTTCAGTCAATGTTACCCACCAACAGAAGATAAAGCCATTAGCTTATTCATAAAATGATGCCAATTGTCTTGTTTTATTTTATTTTATTTTGTTAATTGTATGAAAGGTGATGTTCAGATATAGGTAATTATTTTCTGTGTTGAAAACATCCTCACAGCATCCTCATTCTTCAAAATTCTGGACCCTTTTGGTTGAGTTACAATATGAAATGAAGTAACAATGTGATACCAAATCAATGAGATCAACATGTCATCTCACCTGATAATGCCAAAACACAAGTCTGCTTAATATTAATCACCATGTCATGTTAGAGTTATCATCTGAAATGTATTTATTGCAAAAAGAAGAAGCAAAAATGTACAAAGAAAATCAGAAATGTCAACGTCTGACCATAGTCCAAGAGTGTAAAGGGTTTGCATCATGTTTTAATAAGATGGTCTTGTCTCTTTTTGTGAAAAGCTGTAGTTTGTGGGTACTACTGTGAGTACTTCATACTAACTTCAGTGTGTTTCAGGCCTTACAGAGCCTACAAATGCCCCCAGTTCTCAAAGTGAGCTCGAGTGACTGATAAAAGGCTTTTCTAGCTGTGAAGTGTGCCGGCCTTCACATCAAAACCTAGCCCTCCCAGAGGACTCAGTAATGTTTTGAAGTGTAGCACAGCTTGTCAATGGTGTCACATCGTATTTTCTCTCACTTACCAAGCCCAGGTCATCATTTTCAACTGGAGTTCTAGGGCATCTTTCCAGACGTAATTAATGTTGACTAATTTTCATTTCTTTCTGATATTACTGTTTAAAATTGTTTAACAAGGAATACAAAGTGTTCATACTCATACATTGAAGTCTTATTAGATATGGATACTCATAATAGCATTTATTGAAAGACTAATTTTTATATAAACTTTGGCTTTTGGCCATTAGTATTTTAACTGTGAGGATTCATACAATATTCTGATGTCCCTGAGGGTTTTCTGAACTGAGGCTAATGTACTGGTTAGACCAATAACAATATTTAAAAACATGTATTAATGATCTATGTACGCCCATGAAAGCGTGTCCCAGACCTTTTTGTATTTTCATATTAAAAAGATCCCATTAGCTTGAATTTGGAGAAAGCTGAGTGATTCTCTGTTCTATCACTTTTGCCATCAGTGCCTTAACCCATAAGAACTCATGGTGACATGCGTGAAACACTTTACATTTTTTTACAGCTGTGTGGGTCTCTTGGTCTGTTGTATATCCCACATAATATTCCTGTAAGGAAAAATGGGCCTGGGTTCTTATGGGTTAAAAGAAGTTATCTCCCTTTTTCAAAACAAAATAAATAAATGCATTCACCATCACATAATATTACACAGATGAAATACATACGCACACAGTATATACTTGTGGATTAGCATTTTAAAATTTAAACTCAGCCTTACCAGTATTGATCACTGGTAAGACTGAGCTTCATTTGCCCCCCTACCAGATTACTAAAATCCTAGTATGCTAGTTCATAGATCTAAACATTCTTTGTCCAAACAGAATCTTTGCTAAATACAAAATGCAATGAGGTTTCTTGTAACTGACCTCAAGACTAGAGGATACCTCATCTCAGTCTTGGTTTGGCATCCACTATACAGGTTTGAATTTAAACTGTCTGAAATTTTGACAAAGGACCTACACGCCAAAAGAAGATTCAGCTGGCAGGTCAAACAGGGCATATGAATTCTCCTCATGTAATTGTGATGATCTGAAAGTCAAAAATGTTTATGTCACATATGTTTAATAGGATTGGGATCTGGTGACTGAGAAGGGCATTGTATATTATTTACACGTTTGTTACACTCAGTGGAGGTATTGCATGGGAAAGCTTACTTCAGAATACTACAGAATCAGAATACGTTATTAATTCAATATTTTGGTTTTAAGTGGACCATTCTCTCAGCCACCAAAAGGCTTCCAAAATCAAAATTAAAATGTTGAAAGTGTATACACTTGACACATTCTACATATAAATTCTCCTACAATTTGAAGGCCTAAATGTGACTTGAGGGACCCATTTAATGTGATCATGTTCAGTGTAATTTTATAATTTTGGATAACTGTCAACAAAACAGCCTCCAGGTATTGCCTTCTCAACGCATACACTAGTAGATAGAGTCATAACCCTGAGTGCACTGAGATAGCATCATTCAGCAATTCACTGTTATCCCTCTTTACCATTCTTTCCCTTGACTCCACTAGAGTTTAATCATTTATTAATTTCCCTTGTGGTCTGAGGGAAGGAATCATGGTCTGAATTTAAACTGGCAAGATCAGAGGACTGGGGTGTCACTTGTTCATATGAGAAAGAATATAGAATGTGGAGCTTTCATCCAAGCAATCAGCCACATCCACCATGGACAAGCAAATCAATACAGTGATGAGTGATTGCTTCAGGGAAAGAACATAGAAATAATGACTTATCTTAAATTGTTGACTTTTTTGATTACCAGAATTTCTGTGCATGCAAAGAAACTTAAAGTTCATCTATGAGAAGAGATTTGTTTACAATGCTTGTTGTGATGATAGGCACAGTGGTCATTTTGATACTAGAGCACTTGTTCAGTTAGGAAAAAAATGCACTCAAAAGTACAAAAGTAAAATGCACAAAAGTAAAAAGGAATAACGATCCCACAAAGTTCACATTAGGAGGTTGGAGATGTGGTGGTGACATTAACTGACAGTTCGTCAGCCTCTAGATTCTGGTTTGCATCCTATTGGGACCTTAGTGTTTTGCACTTTATTTGGCTTTTTTCACTTGCTGATTCTTTCATTTTTCACTTTGATTTCACTTGCTGGTTAGTTTTAGGTGCTGAAAACTGCTTGCTTAGGTTTGGTGCTAAAAACTACTTGGTTAGTTTTAGAGGGATAAAACACATCCCTTCATAGCAGTAACCCAGCTTGTTGACAAAAGATGAGTTTGGATTGCCATATCCTGCACACTAATGCCAAAACCGGGCTTACCAGGGCACTGATGCCAAAGGACACCTTGCGTATGTTCTAAATTAACTTTTTTGCAGCTTCTCTGAGTATTGCATTTTCTGACCTTGAGTAGAATTTTTCATGATGTCCACTACTGGGAAGATTGGCAAATAGTCTCCATTTGAAAATTTTTATTATATATCCTTTAACATAACGCTTTATAATTTGAAGAGGCTTCACTTTTTTTTCAAAGCTTTATATACTGGTGCTCTGATGTTAAGCTGTATTGTGTCACATTCTGTTGTCTGTGCAGCCCACAATGATATTCTGCTGCAAGTTTATGTCTTACATTATTTAAGTACACATCTCTCTGTATAGTGACCCTTCTAAAGACATTATTTTTGTTGAATATCCAGAAAATACTTCTGCAATGGCAGGATCAGGTCACCCTGAACCATCCCTTACTTATGCTGCTACAGGCTCAGGCTACTGGGGGATGTTCTACGTATGATGCACTGAACTCTTCTCTTACACTCCTCTATTTTCTCTCCCCATGCATTTAGATGTCACCATTGCGTGTCATTAACTTTTGCCAGCTTTCTCTGTGTTTTATCCAGTATATTGCTTTTCTTAGTCTCTTCAGGCACCTCTTTTCTCTCTTCTTTCCCCTCATGCTCTAACAGCTTACCATAGATGGCCTCCCCTCCTTGAGTCTGGTTCTGCAACAGGGATTTCCCTTTGAAAGTTAGTTTTTCCTCCTCAGCTTCATCAAGTACTTGTCCTTGGGGATCATTTGATCGCAGAGTTTCTCTCCCCAATTGTATTGTCTTTACTGTACAATATAAAGTGCCTAGAGATAACTTTTGATGTAAATTATTGCTATACCATTGATGTTGAATTGAAAAAACAAAACAAGTTAGTTAAATATTAAATACACAGGAAAGTAATATGACATGAGACACATAAGAGGAAACCCCATCCTGATGGAGGGATGACTTCAAAAGACAGAGATAAGTGGGTAATGGGAGTCATGTTTACCAAAAGATGCAAGTGTGAGGAGATGCTGCAATTTATTACTTCACTCTGTATCCAGTCTTGTAGAACTGAGAAAGAAAACAATTTAATTTTCTCTCACATTACTGATTACCACAGTATTTTAATTGATGACTGTACACCTCTCAATCTACTATGTATACTGGGAAATTCAAGCTTTCTAGATGCATATATGTACCTTTCAACTTTCTACTTAAGTTTTTTCTTTTAGTTAATTATTATCTCCTTTTAAAGAGACACAGAAAAGTGCTCTTGCTTTTAATATCATCATATTTATTGATTATTTATTCATTGCTGTCATATCTTGAATGGATAAGGCCTGTGAGTATTTCATGTGCCTTAGGGCATGCAACCAGCCCTGCAGGTATTAAGCTCCCCTTTAGGTGTTGATGACAATGCAACACATGTGTTCTCTTTTTTTTTAATTTATTTTTTGCTTGCATTTAAGGCAGTCTTGCGCTATGGATAGTGTTAAGTTATTTTTAAAAAGTCTCATGAATGACTGAATTCCTCATTCTATCTCTAAGGGTGAGCTTAGCAACCCTGCAGAGAAAGCTTATTTCAGCCACTTTTATTCACAATCTTATCAGCAAGCTGGGGATTGGACCTCCAAGGTCTCCGACTTCGACTGACGCCCAATTCACATAGCACCGGACCCTCATTATCCCTTATGCGGGTGGTGAGCCCACTGGAGGGCTAGACCCATATGGCTCATTTGGCCTGAGCCCGGCAGTTTCCATGGGTGGCCTGGCCACCCCGGTAACCCCAAGCCTGGGGGAGGCACACTGTGTCCTTGTAATTATGTTCATCACTGGGATCCTTCTGGACTGCTCTAAGTCAGACTTTTCACCCAGGACCTGTTTGTCCACCCACTGCCACCCACGACCACCATGATAAGGTGGCGATCCATGAAGAGAGTTTGAATAAAAGAAAAATCCAATACCTAGATACATGATAATGTGGAAGCAATTTCTAGCAGTTTCTATTTACCTTCTTCTTTCCACTACTCTTGTTAGGGAGCAGTTTCTATTAACCACCCATATTTTAATTTTGTTTAACAACTACAAATTCACATATTGTACAGTTTACACAAAGACTACTCTCAAGGCTAAATTAGTGTGTGTTCAGTACACCTTACAGTTCAGATGACAAAATTTTTTCTAAACATTTCTCTTGATTTTCAAAGTAACACATTTGTGAAAAGTTCACAGAGCATCAAAAACTGCAAGGGCTTTGCAGATCTGGAATACCTTGCTGAAACTATGTCTTCTTTTAACAGGTCACAAATTAAGTCATTTTCTTTTCCAATGTTAATGTCTGTCTGTCTGTCTCTCTCTCTCTCCCTCTCTCCTTTTTTCTTAACCTTTTTCTTTTAGTTTTGCCCAAAAGGACTGTAAAATGTCAGAATGTAACGACTACAAATTATAGGCAAAATGGATGGGAGTTTACAATTATGTCTAATATGTTTGTGTACAGTACAATCCATTTTATGTTGCGTTTCTAAATGAAGCCTGCAAAGTAACCTTATCTACAGCCACAGCATCCAGCATCTATTATAGTCAGACTGCAACTGTGCTCACAGCCAGTCACTTACCTGACAGAGATGCATACAAGAATAGAAATGTCCTATGCAGTCAAACTGGGCTTTAGCTCATCTTTAACCTGCCAGTGCCCAAGTACAAAGTATGATGTTGGACTGCTGTGTTGCTAGAATAAAGAAGTTACTGTTCTGGTCCATTCACCTCACGAGCAGCTGTCATGTATGCTGCCCACGGTTTGCTCTTTCCAGGGAGCTGCCTCACTGAAAAACAAATAGTGTTTCCAGGAGTGCAAATGTGTACTTCCCACTGGTTTGCTACATGTAAGAAAGGACAGCTAAGGAAAATTGCAGAGACAGGTTAAGGTCCCAGAAGAGAGTGGTACCACCAAATAAAAATTATTGCAAGTAATTGATTGAAATTTATTGGTTTGTTTGTTTACTTTTTAACTACAAAGTCAACAGGACCCTGGCATAAGTCGAAACCCCTACTCTGTTTCTAACACCTGCAGATGAAGAGGAAGTCCTTGAAATAATTAATGAAGAATAATAAAAAGAATAAGAAGAATAAGAAGTCTTCTGACTGTGATGATGTCGATATGACACCAGTCAAACAGATAATTGATGGAATCTTTTGATGGAAACTTTTATTTGTAATTTATCATTTAAGAGTGGTGTATTTATGCAATGATTGCTTTGAGAGTGTTGATGGAGAAGTATAGGGAAGGTCAGAAGGAGTTGCACTGTGTCTTTGTGGATCTTGAGAAAGCATATGATAGGGTGCCAAGAGAGGAACTGTGGATGAAAGGTGAAGGTGGTGCAGGACATGTATGAGGACA
>VUQH01062765.1:0-10351 GCA_015106775.1 Etroplus canarensis
CAGAGCAGGAAGCAGGACGAGGAGGCCGAGGAGCAGGACGAGGAGGCCAGGAGCGCCCGCTCCCAGCTCCTGACCCTGACGCCGCAGGTGAAGGACCTCGTGCTGTCCCAGAGGAAGACGTCTGTCAACGAGGACTGAGCAGAGAAGAGGAAGGGACGTCTCAGCTGACCTGTGATGTCTGTTAAAGGTCCAACATGTTCAGATGAATACTCATACTGCTGCTAGGTCAGCGGGTGATCCTGTATTTTATGATTTCTCCATGTGGACACATTTTAAATTAATAAAGGAAATCCCTGTGTAGGATGTCTCCCTGTAAACCCACAAATGTCCTCAGTGAGGTTCTGATTTGCGTGCTTAATTAAACGCGCTCCTCCTCCTTTTGTAAGTTTCTTCTTTACCGTCTCAAGCAAACAGCGTTCAGCTTTGTACTTTATTGTTGTGCTTTGAAACGTAAACCTTATTTCACAGCGGGGGCTGCGGCTCATCAGATGGTTGATCCCCGGCTCCTTGAGTCCAAAGTGTCCCTGAACCCCAGATATTTGTGTGAAAATCAGGAAGAGCTTAAGGCATAGAAGAAAGCACAGTGAGTACCATTTGTCCACCTGAGAAACATATATTTACTCATGGACTGCATGTTTTGTTTCTCCTTTATTAATATAAATATTCAAGCCAGTTTTTGCTCAGTGTTCTTCAGGTGTATTAAATCAAGCAGCTTAGCCATGCAGTCTGCCTTTACAAGCATCTGTGAAAGAATGGGTGGTTCTGAATTCCAGCGTGGTACTGTAGCATGACTGTGTCTCTGTAGAGCAAAAGGTTCCAGGTTTGAGCCCAGGTACAGACACAAGCCCCTCCCTACAGTTGGAAGTTTGTGTCAGGAAAGGCAACTGTATAAAAATCTGTGCCAAGCGTTCAGAAACCACAGCCATGAAGTTGCAGAGTGGGGTCACCAAATACTGAGGATTCCAGTAATACTTGCAATTATATATAGCACTTTTCTAGTCTTACTGACCACTTAATGAACTTTAGAATACACACTTGTATATTTGCATACTAGTATACTCTGGAAGGCATTACTTTGGCCTCCAGTGACACTGACTTTCTTCTCCACCCACCTCTTTTTACTCCCCATGCGTTTATGTCATGCTACTGCTGCATGTCATTAAATGTCTTCTCTCTCCCCTCACCCCCAACCAGTCGAGGTTGATGGCTGCCCCTCCCTCAGCCTGGTTCTGCCGGAGGTCTTTTCCTGTTAAAATGCCAAGAGCTTGTTCATAAGATCGTCTGATTGTTGGGGTTTTCTCTCTAATACTGTAGAATCTTTGCCTTGAGGTGACTTTTGTTGTGATTTATCATTATATTAATATAAACTAAATTGAAAATACAAGTTGCATTTTAACCATATGTTATTCTTTATGCTTAAAGTGCTTTATCTACTTCAAGTTTACAACCAGTTTGGAATCACCAGTTAACCTTTGGGGGAAGCCAGAGGAGGCCTGCACGGAACTCCACACAGAGTAGCCCCAGCCAGAGTTCAAACCAGGAGTATAAGTGGCCTGATAATTTTGTCCACATAGTGTATAATACTCATCTGTAAGTGGGCGGAGTTTCCTCTGTGTCACAAAATAGATGGTGCATCTTCAGAGTGTGTTTGGAAAGTCTGAGTGTCTGTCAGAGCAGACTCAGTGATGGAGGGCTTTATAAACCACTTCCCCTTAAGACTAGTTGGTTTGCAGCTAGGTTGCCCAGATGCCCCTCATTATGTAAGACTACACAGTACTTTTATCCCTTGTCCCCCTGTCCCACGTTTGGACTGGCTCTTCAGGACAAGCACTTTTATGAAAGTCTGGCTTTTGCACAATGCATGTGTGGAAAGCAGGGAAGGCTTCTTATTGTAATAAAGGTGAGTGTAAAACTGCCAGTCAGGGAAAGTTAACATCACCAAAAAGTCAGAGGCTTTGCACACTTATGATATGAAGGGAACTACCACAGAGAAAATGAAGTAGCAGCACATACTGAGAAATAAAAGCGTTTGCAAAAAAAAAATTGCAAAAATTACCATATGGCACACAAAATATGCCAATCTATGGATGCAGCCCTGCTGAAACCCACAGGTTACCAGACAGAACAGCAGATGAAACAAAAGAGCTTTCTTTCATCCTTATTGTATTTAATTAGCATTAAAGTTGGAAAAGTTACATTGAAATATACTTTGCCTTTCCATCAGCAGTTTGAAGTCAGATGAGAACATTTCAGACAACCTGCTTTTAATGCCAACATGTCCCACACAAAGGTGGCATTCATCCCACCTAATACACCAATAATCCCCAACATTAATCTATTTAAATTAAACATGACTCATCCAGAATAGGTTAAGCCCCACTTATTGCAAAAACAAAGGTTCTGCACACGCTCAAACACATTGCTAAGGAGGAATGTCCAGTGGGAGCAAAACAGACTGCAATGTTGATGGGGAGTGTGTCACACAGTCAGAAATTATTTATGATTTATTACATTTACCCAGCCGGTGTCCCCCGTAGTGATGTGGTTTACACATTCGTCTTAGGAGTAAATTCCCCTCTCACCATGGAGGGTTGGGTCAGGAAGGGCATCCAGCGTAAAACCTCTGCCAAATTACCAATGCGGATTCATCTGCTGTGGTGACCCCTTGGTGGAGAATACAAAGGAACAGCTGAAGGTACGGTTATTGTATTTATCCAGCCAATTTTCACTTGCCTTATCTGTTTATACTATAGTATTGTCTAAATGTGGAGTATTTATGCTACATGAAACTTTGATGCATTAATGTGATATCTTCATTTTTCTGCCATCAGATTTTATTCACTCTACACACTACTCTCAAAAAGTTGAGGATATTCAGCTTTCAGGTGAAATTTCAGGATGCACCTAAAACGCACTATAACCTTTACAGGTGACCTTAATGTGACCTTGTCTGCACTTCTGAATGAACATGTCCAACTGTTCAGTGTTTCAGTACTTTCTGCATGACTTGCTGTTCTCTAACAGCAAAATTCACAACTGGTGTTTGATCCATGAATCGATCAATAAGCAGTCCTCTTCATCATGCTGCTCACATTTTGACATCATGAGATCAAGGCGACACCTAACAATTGATCAACAGCACCTCGCCTTTGCGAGGCTTCAAACAGGATGTTCTCAGAGGGAAGTGGCCACTGAGCTTAGAGCGTCACAGACTCATCAGCAAGTTGTAACAAAGATAGAGAGACTGGAAGAGTCACAGGAGTCAAGCTGTCATTGATGGTCAAGGTCACATGACAAATTATTGAGACATTGACATTTTTTGTTGTGGTATACCCACCACTGTTGTTGGCTTTTGTTTCAATAAGTTGCTTCTACTTAAATGCCCTACTTTCATGATATAATATCACTGTAGCGTGAACTTTTTACATTTTCCATAAATTTCACACAAAAGCCAAATATCCTTTATTTTTTTGAGTTGTGTGTGTGAGTGTGTGTGTGTGTATATAAAACATATTTTATATATCTATATATTCATGCATTTATATCTGATTCATTTATATCTATCCTCTTGATACCTGGATTATTTCCTATAGCCATATTGTGTACATACTGTAAACAGTATTGTTTTAACTTTGGACCACCTATGCTACACATTGGACTCCCTTGCATGGTTTATATATTTTTATCTTCTTTTTACCTGTTTTCTATTGTTCATATTTATATATACTTAACGGAGCATCTGTAATGTAAGCAATTTGCCCCCTGGGATTAAAGTGTTCTGCTTCTGAGTCTGAATAGATATCTCAGAACGGGCAGTTGAGCAGTGCTAGAAACTGGTGGTTCTCAGACGGGCAGGAACCTTGTACAGGAGCTTCAGAAGTGTAAGACATCTGACCTTTGACCTGCTTAAACTACACCAAGGTCTAATCAGCCAATGAATGTGGAGCTTGGATTTAGTCTCATATCTGTGTGAGGTCTGAAATTTCCTTTGGGATTAATAAATATCTAACTACCTATCTATCGTCGTGTGCAATACATGCAGTTTAACACTTGGGGGCACCAACAGCCAACACAAAAACAAAAATCACAACAGCCCTGTGAGTGATACTCAGTTGCAGAGGACAGGAGGAATACTACAGTAACAGCACTGATGCATACACTGCCCAGTCAGACATTACACACACACACATGGCTGCTGCTGCTCCAGCAGTTTCAAGCTAAAGCCCCAGGCTTTAACCTGCCTGAGGGTATTTGCTTTGTATTCCACTTCATCTTAGAGGCGTTAAGGCCAGAGCTCCATGCCGGTCTGGAAACTGACAAAACCATTTTCCAAAAGTTATGTAACTTATGAACAGTGACACCTGTGGCCACAATTTACAATTACAGGACCACAGGAAATGCTAAACTGCTGAATGATAGCACAGTAAAGATGATAATAAATGTGCTCTAGTCAATATTTTTGTTTCTAGATAGAAAGATAGGCTTAATTATTATATGTCAATCCTGCATGTCAATATTTTTTTTTGTCCTCTCTCTCCCATAGTCTGTCTCTCTGCCAGAGGTCTCTTCCTGTTAAAAGGGAGTTCTTCCTTCCCACAGTCGCCAAGTGCTTGTTCATAGGGGATGGTCTGATTGTTGGGGTTTTCTCTCTAATACTGTAGGATATTTACCTTACAGTGTGAAGCGCCTTGAGGCGACTTTTATTGTGAATTGCATAAATGAAACTGAATTGAATTGAGTTCTTCCTTCCCACCTTCAGTGCTTGCTCACAGGCATCGTCTGATTGTTGGGGTTTTCTCTGTAATAATGTAAGGTTTTTATCTCATAGTATAAAATGTCTTCAGGTGACCTTTTTGGTGAATTGGTGCTATATAAATAAATTCAACTGAACTGGTACTTACGCACATGTAGACACCCTGTCTGATGAGGAGGAGAAGGCTCATGAATGCTCTCCATGAGAGAATTTTGGACCAGGAGGAACCCGGAAGTTGTTGGTATAAAAAGGTGGAAATGTAAAGGGTGTAATGGCTTAAAAATTAGATATAGTTAAGTGGTAAATGCACTGGTGCTTGTATAGCACTTTTCTACTCTGAGCACTCAAAGTGCTTTTTATAACAAGCCTTGTTCACCCATTCAGACACACACACACACACACACACACATTTATACAGCACTTTATTCTTTTAAGCCCATTTATCTATCACGCACACATTCATACTCTGACAGATGAATCAGGAGCAAATTTGGGGTTCAGCGTCTTGCCCAAGGACACTTAAGCATGTAGACCTAAAGGTTGGAGGATGACCCGCTCTACCTCCTGAACCTGTCTTCAGCAGCAGTTTCCATCTATCCCCAAGTAACCCCTGGATAGGGTTACCAGGGTCCAGCAGGGGCTGCTTGAGGGAGAGCACCTGGTGGCTGGGCCTTAGCCCCTGGGGCTCAGCTGGGCTGCGGGGGGGGGGCACAGGGCTCCAATGCAGGATCTGGTGGCATGATCCCAATCTGGCTTTTGAGACATCACCTCCAGCAATATTTTTTGGGTGGGGTCCTCAGCAGATGCTAAAAATAAGAGAGAACAGTGGACCCACAACATCAGGTGGACAAAACTATGACTCTGCTAAGTCACCTCCACAAAACTCCATAAACTTAAAAGTACTTTTTTTGAGTCTGCATTTTAACATCTTGCTTCTCCACCTCAGTGAGTCAGAGAAGCAAAAACAATGTGAGTTTATCTAAACAAAGATGCTAAACCAAATGTTTTGAACTTTTGTGTGCTTTGTAGAGTTGGAGAGTGCATATGCCCGTGTCCATAAGGGTGCTCTGTGGGGGGGTGATGAGGGAGTATGGGGTTATCAGGACCACTATTACAGGCCTTTTGGTTCCTTTGCAACCAAGCATGGATCACAATGCACGCATAAGTCAGACTATTTCCTAGTTGGTGTTGGACTGTGCCACTGCTGCCCTTCGTCACTAATCCTTGAACTTGAGTGGACTGTATTTATAGCTGCAGCGAAGAGGGAGAAGGTCTCCAGTTTAGTGGCCATCACGTCTTTGCTTTTTGCAGATAATGTGGTCCTGTTTGTTGCAGTTCACACTGCAATGGTGGTTTGGAACCAAGTGTGAAGCAGCAGGGATGAAAATTAACACCTCCAAGTCTGAGATGAGGGTGGGGTGTCCACTCTGGATTCGGGGAGGCGTCGTGCCCCGAGTGGAGGAGTTTAAGGATCAGTAGAAAATGTCTGGATGTATGGATTTTTAAAACTGCTGGAAATCTGTGTAGAATGAACTGATTGTAGTACAGTATGTTCCTGGAGCATGCTCGGTCTAAAGACAGTAAGGTGGTCAGAGGTCGACTTAAGCCGCTGACGTCCTGACGTTTCCCACACCAAGCGCTGCTGTAAAGCTGAGCCTGACATGTGACTGCACCATGTGCAGTGTGTGGAGGCAGACACGCTGTCTGCATCTCGCCAGGAGAAGAGGCTGCCGAGCAGGATATGGATGTGTGAGGTCATCATACACACAAGCACATGCTCCGCATTGCCATGGAAACAAGCATCTTCTCGAAGAGGCCAGATTCTTCCCTCTTTCTTCTTCCACGGAGGCCTCCGGGCTTGGCAAGTGAGAGAAGTCAAGTGAGGAATTTCACTCTGAAATAAGAGATCCAAAAACAGAGCCGCCTACTGTCCAAATATGATTCATAGCCCCTCCCCCAAAAAACCCACAGCATCTAATCCCCCCAGACCTCAGAGAAAAGGGGCCTCGTGCAGAACATATCTCTTGCTGTTTCTGAAATAGCATAAATGTTGCATGAAAATAAGCAAATGTCATGAAAAGACCAATCGAATAAGTACTGGCTGTATGTACTGTACAGCAGATATGCTAAAAAAATGAGACCATAATAGATTTGTCTCCTTTTCAGTTGAACTGTACATGTTGCAGGTCACATGTAAGGTGGAGAAAGTTGTGAAATGATTTATAGTGGTCTCATATTTTTTACATCAGAAAAACCTGGTGTTTTAACAGGGGTGTGTTCACTTTTGATATCCACTGTAACTGTTAAAATGCTGTTCCCACTCACAGGTTTGCTCATAAAAGGCGAGCTTTAATGACAGCTGATAAGAACCAACAAAAATGACTCAGCAAATAACTCACCTGATACCAGCAAAGCGCAAAGCCCGCAAGAAGCACGCTCAGAGGCCTGGGCCTGGCACTACGAAGCAAGTACCACATACCCAGGGTATCGCTCCGTGATCTGGCTTCACTCATCACGGGCAGTCAGGATAAGAGGTCACACAAAGGCATGAATCTAGTGTATATCTGGTACTTTGTGAAATTGTTTGCAGCCAACAGGAATCAAATCAAATCAGTGAATGGAGATGTTTCAAAGACTTTAGAGGCTATTAAGAAAACAACAGACCTTTCTACTACCTGCACACGAAGGTCTGAGAGATCCTCCAGGATTGGTGGTACTATTTTCTGAAGGTGAGATCTGACTGGTGAGTGGACGGGAATGTCATACCTGTTGATCTCTGATATAACCTGCTGCTGAGCAGGTTAAGTTGTTCACCAGTGGCAAGAAAACCACCTCCGTAGTACTGACAGCCGAGAGTAAACCCTAAAGATACCTGGATAAGCCCAAATCCTCCTTTGTAGTGCTATGAAGAAGTACTACGAGGGTCTGGAGGGTTTTTTTGTTTGGTTTTAATAGCATCTGACGTCTTTGAACTTCAGATGCTATTAAACAAAAATGTTATCGATGTATAAGCATTCATATATGTTCTTAAAACAGGGTTTATACAACCCCAATTCCAAAAAGGTTGGGACACTGTGTAAAATATAAACAGAAACCAATATTTTATTCACACAAGAACATAGAAAACATATCAAATGAGCAAGGATTTCATGAAAAATTCAGCAACACGTCTCCAAAAAGTTGGACAAGGCAATAAATGGCTGGAAAAGTAAGTGGTGCTAAAAAGAAACAGCTGGAGGAACATGATGCAACTAATGAAGTTAAATGGCAATAGGCCAGTAACGTGATTGGGTATAAAAAGAGCACCTTAGAGAGGCAGAGTCTCTCAGAAGTAAAGATAGGCATATGATATATGATATCATCAAGAGATTCTGAGGATTCTGAGGTCTCTGTGTGCAAAGGACAAGGCTGAAATCCAGTATTGGATGTTGGTGATCTTCAGGCCCTCAGGCAGCACTGCATTACAAACAGACATGATTCTGTCATGGAAATCACTGCATGGGCTCAGGAACAATTCCACAAATCATTGTCTGTGAACACAGATGGCCGTACCATCCACAAATGCAGGTTAAAGCTCTATCATGCAAAGAAGAAGCCACATGTGAATTTGATCCAGAATCACTGCTGTCTTCTCCGGGCCAAAGCTCATTTAAAATGGACTGAGACAAAGTGGAAAACTGTTCTATAATCAGATGAATCCAAATTTGAAATTCTTTTTGGAAATCATGAACGCTGTGTCTTCTTTACTAAAGAGGAGAGGGACCATCCAGCCTGTCATCAGCACTGAGTTCAAAAGCCTGCATCTGTGATGGTACGGGGTGCCTATGGTACTGGCAACTTGCACATCTGGAAAGGCTCCATCAATGCTGATCTGGAGGAGAGGTCCCTGGTGGACGGGGGACCATGACAGAGCCAAGCTCTTAATATGGTTTTAGAAATACCAAATCACCTCTTTACATTTAGACCAGTTGGGCAAACTCCCACGCACCCTCGAATATCCTTCCCCACCAGACCGGTGCCATTCCATGTCCCAAGAACCAGTTTCAGCAACCGGGGATCCCGCTGCTTGCATCAGGCCAATACAGCCCCTCCTGTGGTTGGTGGATCCTCAGGAGGACTGGCCTACATGGCTCATTTGGACCCCATGGGCAAAGATCTGGCTACCTCTCCTGGGGCCTGACTCCAATGTGGGGCCCCAGTATCCGGGTCAAGAATCATGTGCCATAAGTGTTTCCATCACCGTGGGCTTCCGAATTGTGCTTACCCAGAACCAACCTGCCTTGGGAGACCCTACCATGGGGGCAGATGGTCCCTGACATGAACACCTCCACCACAATAATATGTCGAAATTATGCAAATGCAAAATGGAAATCCGCATTAAGTGCACAGCATAAGGAGTGACAGAGAGGTTGGAAGAGGTGTAGAAAAGACGATCATAGAAGGTTGTCATTGCCACTTGTTTCTCCAAATGCGTGCCACTTGTCAGTCCTTACTCATGATATTCAGTTGATACACACACACACACACACACACACACACACACACGTACATGCATACAGACTTTTTAAAAGGAGGCTGATATAAGACAAATTATCTCTGTTTAATCCGCTTTTAATCTTAGGGGGTTTTTGGCTTGTTTTTGTTGTCATGTTGTTTGTCATAATGTCTGTAATAAAAATTAATTAAAAAAAATAACATAAATGCATCAGTTTTGATCGCATTTGGCCCCAGTGGGAATTTAATGACAGCAGCTAGTCCCACACACAGTTTTACAGGGTAAATGGCTCATACAGTCCAGATGATCCATGTTTATCCAGTCAATAAAACCGCTGTTTATGCAATACCCTAAAAGCCACTTTCAGATGCACCTTTGTGCATCATATACTGATGATTATAGAGACGCTGAGTAGCTCTGGCGGTGCGTAGCAACAGTTTGCACAAGAAATGCACAAGCATTTCTAAAATCTCGTATCAGCATAAGCGATCCCAGCCAACTTATTGATTCAGGAGCTGGAGGGTCATCGCAGGCTTACATTTTCGTGACGTTTTAGTTCCGCCCTTGTAAGATCATTTGGACACTGTGTAACTGTCATCAGCAACAACGAGTCAAGGCCTCAAGGATTTCAAGGGTGAATTTATAACCGAATGTGGCTACATTTCAAAGAGGACATGAGCTCACCATGCAAAGGGTTCTCAGAAGACTCTCGGAATTACCCAGAAATCCCAGGGCTTTAGAATTCTTTGAAAACAGCAGCTTTATAACACAGCAGGTGTGAGCAAGTCATTTGCGGTTATACCTCATGCTGAAGTATTTACACTGGCTGTGAGAAAGAAGCAGGGGCCACTTCCTTTTCAAATTCAAACAATATCCACAATGTACTCAAACAAATATAACTGTGGTTCACCTTGGAATTCTAAAGAGTGTGGGTTCAAATTAGGTTAAGTGGGTTTTTGAGCCTGTTATGAACATGTTGGCCTTCAAAAGATGGCAACTTTCAACACTCTTCTTCTTCCTGCCTCTGAACATGTCCAACCCATCTCAGCCTTGCCTCTCTGACTTTGTCTCCAAACTTCTCAACCTGAGCTGTCCCTCTGATG
>VUQH01062772.1:2538-14074 GCA_015106775.1 Etroplus canarensis
AATGGTATTGATTCATAACTATAAAGTCAAGATTCATAGTCCCTTCAAATGTCAGCTCAGTGTAACAGTCAGTCAGACCTGTAGTTTCTTGTTTTGGCTGTTGAGATTTGCTTGGATAGAGTCCACTTTGGTAACTGAACTGTCCATTTCAATGCTTTCTGTATGGCTGGATTTCAGGATTTTTCTGGTGTTATAACTGCATGGATCAGATGATGTATGACTGATATCACTGCTCTTTGTAACCTTCTGACAACTCAGCATGTTGGACAGTTGTCTCCGGCACTGGGAGGATCCAAAGTAGTAGAGCAGGGGATCCAGCAGGCAGTTCAGACTTCCCAAACACAGAAACACCAGATAGAGTATGTAGGTATCATCATGTGACTCCTGACTTGCCTTGACCCCCTCAGTTATTTGCAGGTAGTGTGCAAGCAGGAGACAGTTTGTGGGCATGAAACACAGCACAAATATCACCAGCACCGTCAAAGTCATCACTATTGCTCTTCTTTTGCGTGACCTTCTTGAAACATTGTCTTGGTTTCTGCTCAGTGACCAGATGACCCGAGTGTAAGACACCACTGTGATGAGCAGAGGCAGGAAGAAGTGGACACAGCAGAGGGTGAGGAAGTAGGTCTTCATCCACATGATCTTTTCTGGGGAGTGGACATGATGGCAGGTGGTGATGTTTAACACACTAAGGTGAAACGTCTGTTCAGAGGTGACGAGGGGCACAGAGCCGGCGAAGGATAATATCCACATGCTGACGCAGGCTATGACTGCTTTTCGTGGGCTCCTCCAAGTCAGAGAATTTATGGGGTAAACTACAGCAAGAAGCCGGTCCACACTGATGCAAGTTATGAGAAGAACAGAACAATACATGTTCCAGTAAAAGGCAGCAGTGACCACACGGCACATGAATGAGCCGAATTTCCAGTTGTTCCCTCGAAAGTGGTAAAAGATCTTGAAGGGGAGCGTCATGGCAAAGAGCAGATCAGCAAAGGCCAGGTTCATCATATAGATCACTGGTGGCTTCTTAGGACGAATCCCCAGAGCAAAGGCCAGCACAGCACAGATGTTAATGGGCACACTGATGGAGCAGACCAGCGTGTAGAAGGAAGGTAAAAAGATGGTGGACACAGGACCAGTTAGAAACACCAGTGCTGGTTCTGAAAGTCTTCCTCCTGAGCTTGTTCCATTAAGCACATGATCGCTTGCTGTTGATGTGGTGTTCAGTGAGTTGTTGACTGGTGGATCAGGAACTCCAGTATGAACCCCCATAACAATGTGGTAATAATTTTGTTCAGGGTCATTTAGCATTTCGTTGTCAAAATTGTCTGAAAAGAGGAAAAAAAAGTGTCAGTGAGATCCAAGATACAACAGTGAATGGATTCATAGCACAGAGCTGAAACTGCTTTTTGAATATTATATCAAAAGAAGGTTGACCATTTTGATTTCAGTGAACTTGTCTAATAATTGAAAAGAAATGGAGGTGCAGACATGTGAAAAAAGTTTTCACAGGAGTCCTTAGAAAACTTTTTTATTCAGTATGAATTTTTGTTTTCATATGTTCAGTTTTATTAAAATACATCAATATCATTTTAGGGTAAGAAAACTGAGGCGTTAAAGGTCAAATGAGATTAGTTTTAGCTTAAATCATTTTGTCATTGGCCTGTGATTTTCAAGCACAAGTACTAAAAACATGCCAAATCTTCTGTTTCCAACTTGTGGAGAAATAGTTGTATATACATGAAATAACTGGTGGTTTTGGAGCATGGGAGAACAAAAGAAGGCACTTCAAGACATAAAGTGATTTTTCTTATTTTTTGAACACAACAGACACAAAATAAATATGAATTAACTGTACATGATATATTTAAAAATAAAAAAGTCTCACCACATCTTCCCATTTTCTTATTTTTGTCCAAAACTCAAAAACCTGCTGAAAATTGTCTGAAAATAATGTATTCTAATTTTCTGATAGAACAAGAATGAATCAACAAATTTCCATCTCTAACATTTCTACCAAAAGTTTTTTTTAACACAGTGCTGTGCATGACATAATTTTAAATTTAATAGAAAGTTACTTAAAGTTTTCTTACCGTTATCACCTGAAAGGAAGGCAAAGCATGTACATAACAGAACCCATAGAGAATGTTTTGGAAAGATTGAAAACATCCTGCTGGTGAAAAATAAGATCATTAAATGATAAAAACAGAAGAAAGTTAATGGTGTTAAATGCTGTTCAGCTCTGTGCACTTCCCAGCCTCCTTCTGCTGCTGCTCATCCATCCATCCACTGGATATAACCATGTGTCCGGCCCCTCCAATCTCACCCCTCCGCCAATCAGAGCAGGCTGCACTTAGAGACACTGTCCCTCTTTCTCCTTTCACACTTTGCATCATCCTTTCAGGTCTTAGAGCCACCAGGAACAGGAGTGGCTCCTAGGGTGGTTCTGGGGGCTCCCCCTCTGAATCCGTGCCATATCTGACTTAGCAAAGTCATTTACACATCCACCACAGCTGCAGTTAGGCTGACCAGGTGTCAACAAATTAAATGTAGGACAAACACTGTTTGTGTGGGACAATGTGTCTAGCACAATGTCTAAGTTATTTTAAAAAATACAACAGACTGTGCAGGTTACTGGAGTATCATCTGGCATTAAAAAAAAAGTTTTACATTTTTTAATTGGAATGCAAGTTTTCCAACTGTATTACTAAGTAAATACAATAAGGATAAGAGACGCTTAAATTTGTTCTTCTGCTCTCATGCACAAGTGTTTACATACTCCTGTATTCTCTTTTAATTCACTGTTACTTCAGCTGATCTTCTTTCTGGTCACCATCTTAGGGTAGGAATGTTTCCACAGACTGACACACGTTTTTGGGCAGTTATGATGCACTCACATACTGTGTTATTTCAAGCCATATTTTCCCTTGTACAACACTGAAACAATAACTCTAATGAAAGAGATAAAGACTCTATTTGCAATTTTCAACTGTAACTGAGCACCCAAAGCACTTTTTACTTCAAGCCTCATTCACCCACGTGTACAGCACTTCATACTGTGCCTTTATGCACATTTAACTACAGTAACACTCCGATGGATACATTGGGAGCAATTTGGGGTTCAGCATCTTGCCCAAGGATGCTTTGGCCTGTAGACGGGAGAAGCCAGGGATCAAACCTTCAGTCTTACTGTTGGAAGATGACCTACTCTAGGAATTAGAATGGGATGTCATGAAAGCTCCTATTTATAGTATGTAATGTGTCAATGCCCTCCTTGACATGACACATGGGTTTGCGTCTCCTTCTGTGTGCGATCCAGTAACTTTTTACATCTGAGCCAAATGAGTAAACCACTTCTATATGGACGAGACTGTAGGTCTTATGGACATAAAACATATAAAATATAAAACATTTTGTCCCCGATCAGAGCTGTTAGTGGTGCTTTGGCAGTACAGGGTGCCATTGTTGCAGGGTTTTCAGTCCCTGTACAGTACAACTGTAGCTAGAGCTTGGTTGTTTTTCTAGAGTTGGCCTGTGCCCCTTAGTTCCAGTGCGGGGAAATTTTAATGCTTCTGCTTACTGAGATATTTTTGAAAATTGTATGCTTCCATAATTTTTAGAAACAGTTTGGGGAAGGCCCTTTTCTGTTCCAGCATGATTGTGCCGCAGTGCTTGAAGCAAGCTCCATAAAGGCGTGGTTGGATGAGATTTGTGTGAAAGAACTTGATTGGCTTGCACAGAGCCCTGAACTCAGTGCCATTCAACACCTTTGGAATGAACTAGAACTGACAATAAGAATCAGGCCCTCTCGTCCATCATCAGTGTCAGACCTCACAAATGCTCTTCTAGATGAATGGACAAAAATTCCCATAGATACACTCAGAGATCTTGTAGAAAACTTTCTTAGCACAGTTGACTCTGTTAGAGCTGCATGGGGGGACAACATATTAATACCAATGTATTTAGAATGGAATGTCATAAAAGCTCCTTTAGATGTAATGTGTCAGTGGCACATACAGTGTCGTTTGGAATAAAACTGAAAATGTTAACATGTGTAAGTGCTGTGGAAGCTTTTAAGCACTAATGGAACAGAGGAAATTAGAGCCCTTGAGGAGAAACATCCTGAGCGTCGTGTTGTGCTGGACTCAAAACCACATCATACACATCATACACATCATACCACACACAAACTCACATGGGTTTGTGTGTGGTATGATGTGGTACTAATAAGAAAAACCTGTTGCACATGATTAAGTTAATTAGCAACAGTCCAGTAATGTGATTGGGTATAAAAAGAACACCTTACAGAGGCAGAATCTCTCTGAAATAAAGCTATGTAGATGTACAGCAATCTGAAAACAAAACCTGTCTCCAACTTGTGGAGCAAATTCAGAATAATGTTTCCCAAGATAAAATTGCAAAGACTTTCCATCATCTACAGTACAAAATATCATCAAAGGATTCACAGAATCTGGAGACACCTCTGTGCAAAAGAGACATGGCTGAAAACCAGTATTGGATGGAAGTTCTGAATAAAAACAATTAGGTAATTTGTGGAAATGCTCGTTCATTGCCTCCCCTTGCAAAAACATGATTTGTGGGTCCAGAGAGATGTATCACTATAGCAAGCAGCAAGAGTTTTCAAGTTTTCGGGGATATTTGAGAGTTTCTTCACCCAAAGAAAAACTTGTCTGTCGAAGCCTTAAAAAAGTTAACCAAACAACATTTGACCAGGGTTTTTTTTCCCTTGGGGAGGTTTTCTTGGTCTCTGGACAAGGCCAGGATTCCCTCTCTCTGTGTATGTGTGGTGGTTGTGGACTACATGCACACAGGAGACATTTAAAATTGGATGGCGAGCCTATGCTATGAATTTTGGACTTAAAGGACAGTGCAGCAGCTGGATTACCAGCACTGCTTCAACCGCAGTAGGATTCTGGATGTGTTTTCCACTGTTTGATTTGAACCAATCAGACTAACACTGAATTGGACTGAAAGTTCAATATATTGTTGGAATGCAGCATTGTGTGCTGTTCTGTTTAAATGGTATGTCTTGTTTGAGCCAAATGGGAAATGTTGAGGGTGTTCCAAAAGGAACTCCAACTTTAAAGGGTGTATATACCAAAAATGATTGATAATATTTAATTGCTTACACAAGAAAAGAGGTGAATGGATGCAAAGGTAATTGGTACAGAACATTCTTCTTCTTCTTTCGGCTGCTTCTGCTAGGGGTCGCCACAGCGGATCATCTGCCTCCATCTCTCCCTATCTCTTGCATCCTCCGCCCTTACACCAACCCTCTGCATGTCCTCCTTCACCACAACCATCAGCCTTTTCTGTGGTCTTTCTTTTCTCCTCCTGTCTGGAAGCTCCATCCTCAACATCCCTTGTCCAATATGTCCACCATCCCTCCTCTGAACATGTCCAAACCATCACAGCCTCGCCTCTCTGACTTTGTCTCCAAACTTCTCAACCTGAGCTGTCCCTCTGATGGACTCATTTCTAACCCTGTCCATCCTGGTCACTCTCAGTGAAAATCTCAACCACAACAAATGCCAAATAATAGAACATCTACATATAAAAGTAATAAGATACAATAAAACAATTTGAAATGTGACAGATACAATAGAAATGTAAGCATAAACTATGAAACTGTACATACTGTGCAAAAAGCAGATGGCAGTAAGTGTGCAGTTTTGACTACAGTACAGATCAAGCATAGCAGCTGTACAGGAACACTGGCAATGAAACAAACAAATGTATTCATATACTGTTCACTTCCCTTTTTTCCTATGTGACTTTTTAAATTTATTTGTAAATTTTATATTATTTATGCACATTCATGCATGCTAACGCAATGATTGTGCCACATGTGGCTCTAGAACCATGGGTTTGAGAACCCTGGGCTAGAACAATGCATAGACACTACATATTCATTAATTTCCTAATTTTAGAGACACTAGATACAACAGATTCAATTAACTCAGCCAGGCCAAAGACCTAAAGGTCTAACTGTACAGGAAAAAGCAGAACATAAAATATCAATAGTGTAATATAGTTGATGATCTCTATACTGAAGGAGTTTCTGTAGTGTGCTCCTTGCCTACATACAGTGTGAGTAGGCATGAGATCAACAGGTAAAACTATCATTGGTGTAGCAGCCCTCACCCGGTTCACAGTCTCACAATTCACAGGTTATTGTAATGTCTTAAATACAGAAAGAAAGTCATAGGCTGGCAGTCATATTCAGGACAACAGTCAAAGTTCTTAACAATCCTAACCTAACTTAACTTAAGACATTATTCTAAATAAACCTAAAGATGATGTTTATGCATAGATGGTAGAGGAGCACACAAAAACACAAATTTTATTAATATTACAATCCAGCATTAATGCTTGCAGAATGGAAAAGTGCCAGTAAAATGATCAATGTGAACTTCACAGTTTGGGTGAAGACCCATTAGGTGTGTATTGTGTGCAAGTGTGATTAAATTCAAAATCAGAGTCAGAATCCTTTATTAATACACAGGGGGGGAACAATGCTTCAGGAGGATTATGTGTTTCTTGTGAATTGTGAACAATAAGACACCTGATCATGACATTAGGTCATCGGTCCTTCAGCCGGATGAGGTAAAAATGAACTAATTAATTAATAGAAAAGGACAGAAAACAATACAATAGAGAAACCAGAACCCCAGTTTTCAACATGTAAAGAGAGAAGCGAAGAGGATCAAATGATCCCATTAATGGTATAACTACCTGAAGATCTTAGCTGAAAACTGTCTTCAGCTGTCAGCTGGCTGATGTACTCTGAAACAGAGTCGGTTACAGTAAAGCTGGCCTCATTATTATGACAAATAGGAAAGTAATGTTTGCTTTGGAACAGTTATGCAACTCACATGACTGTGAAAATAACCCACATTCCTGAACATCAGCAGTCAGACAAAAGGACCATGGCACTAACATAGTGGAATTCAAAACTTAGATGTGTGGCTTAGTTCTCAAAAAATCTAAATATAGCTAATTGCAAGCTTTGCGTGTGTGTATGTGTGTCTGCATGTCTATGAAATTAAACCCAGTCATGACTCAACTCAGTGAAGCTTAACTTTAATGAAGCAGAACAAAGCCACACCTTTAAACTACTTTAAACTGATTAGTAAATAAATAAATACAGTGGCAAAAATGGGAAATGTGGCGACAGCAGAGGGGAAGTTGAGCAAAATGTGAAGCTGAATCTGGGACAACGCGGTGTTTTGTGGGGCAGCATCAAAAATCTGAATTCAGCTGAAGCCTTGTTGTTTTAAATCAGTGGAGGGAATGTGTCACAAAGCTGTCAGCTGCCTCCTGACTAAGGAGATTAGAGCAATAAGATTAATTTAAGTAAGTCAATATGCAGCTCTGCTATATTACCACTAGGGGGCTGCAGATCTTACTTTTGGGAGTTTTCCTTGCTTAATAGAGTGACTACCACTCTAAAATCATTTAGAGATTACACCAGACACATGAACAATGCATCATGTTTTTATCAGTTATAATCCTGGTTATACAGAGTCCGTTTATTACTAATGACAACAAAACCTAACATAAGTGTGCAAATAAACTCCTCATTGTGAAGGCTCAGTAACATGCCCCTAGCTGTAGGTACATAAGCAGCGTTACACTTTTCCATTATTTTATTTTATCCGTATTAAGATAATCAGGGAGTATCAAAAACATTGCTCATCGAATTTCTTTATCATTAGTCATTAGTGTTGAGATGATCCTGATGGCTTTAGTTTCTATCCTGGGTAATTATCATTGAGCTGAACACCAATCCTACTTTAATTAGATGCCAAGGCGGCTGTGGTTCAGGAGGTAAAGCGGGTTGTCCAGTAATCTGAAGGTTGGCGGTTTGATCCTAAATTCCAGGCGTTCACATGCCAAAGTGTCTTTGGGCAAAATACTGAACCCTAAACTGCTCCCAATGCATCTACCGGAGGGTGTGTCATAGAATTATTAAAGTGCTGTCGGGGTGTGCGTGCAAATCGCCTTAAAACCAGATAAGACCTAAAACCTGGCATCTACCTGACGTCCCCCTGTTGTTTCAATGTCATAACGTTGCTCCAGGATCAACAATGCCACTAACAAGTAAGATTTTGTGATGGCATTTGCGACTTGGGGGGAAAATACAAGAAAATACTGCTGCAAAGTTTGTAGTAGGAACAGGTATGTGGTGGTTATATGGGGCAAACACAGAACTCTTACCCAAACCAATTCACTAATTTCAAATTTATATTGTACATTTCATACTTGCATTTTATATTTTTTATCTTGTATTTATATTTGACTCTGTACATATTGAAATCTTTTTTTTTTTTACATACATGTCCGTTCTATGTCTGCTGCCAACAGAGAGCTGCTAAACAAACTTTCACTGCACTCTGTGTCAGTGACAATAAATCTACTCTATTCTTCTATTCTAAACTTTTTTTCTGGGGCTTGTGTCTCACATCAAACCAAATGTCAATGCTGACTTAATTTTTAAACTTCAATTATTACTCCCATTCTTTTCTTATTCTTGTCACGTTTCAGTTCGGTATCAGAAAGCCTTTCAGAAAGCCTTCTTTCATGTCATTTCCACAAACTGTACCACTATCACTGACATCAAATTAGGGCATTGCTGGCTAATAAGATTATGAAGAACAAAGCACTGTGTGAGGTCTGTATTATGTCTGAGTACTGAAACACACATACACATCAAGTTTGATTCTGTAATATGATGCTCACTGTACGCAGACAGGCATGCAAAAGCATGCGCTCACACTGGCTCGATTCATGCTGACGAACGGTGTGGGGCATTAAGTTAGCTTAGAGGCCGCCAGTGTATTTCTAAAATAAGTCCCAACCTTTTGGTGACAAAACATTAATCTGTGGTTTCAGGCCAGGCTCCAAAAAAGCAGAGTGAAGGAGTAGTAGAACAAGATTAATCCCTTTTACAACTGTGCCAGTACAATATCAACACAAACATGCAGAAGCAGTGCCTCTGACAGACGACAACATGCACAGACACACAGATGCGTCATTCCTGATGTCACAGAAAGCAACCATCTCCCACTGTCTGGCTTTTATCTTCTCCTTAAATCCCTTTACCGTACGCAGGACCTCATCACTCACAAATTCAGGAGAGGAGAGGCAATAATGACAGCGTGGGCGTTAATGTGCACATGAACCAACTGTGGGAATAAGACGAGATCTGGATGCATCACTTCTAGCTTCCAGGAACATATGTGCTGCCTTTTATCAACAAATGTTGTTTTGGTCGCTTGGCCTAATATGCATAATGCCAGGCTACAAAAAACAACCCCAGCAAAACAACATGTCCACCCTGAAAATACACCCATCCTAAGCAATCCTTTCTTTGATCCCTTAAAGCAGGTTAAGAGGAGGGAGGAGGGGGCATTAAAAAATATCATATCATGATTGAAGTGCACACAGTCAACAACATGTGAGCCAAAATCTGGCACAGCAAGTACTGCGATGACTTGAAGTTAGAGTAATTATGTTTCCCATATCTAAAACACAGCAATCCTTCGGGAAGATACAAATTCAGCATTTTCAGACGAGGCTAGCTCGCTAATCCCCTCATTCTCCACAGGGGGAGAGAATAGCCACAAGAGATCTGTTTTAAGGATAAAATGGTCGCTCTCATAACACGAGAACAATTTGTAGGAAGCTATCGCTACAAAAAGACTGATCATCCTTTTCTCCTTCCATCTAACCTTGCTCTTGTTTTCCTTCCCCTTACTGTGGTTTTCTAGCTCAGTCCCTCGGCACGTCTATCCTTAAGTCTGTTTCTCACCAAGCTGCAGAAGGAGATTAGGCATTTGAATGCTGTGGTTCTGTGCATTAATACTAGCAAACTGCTGTATTCTGCACAAAGCTGCAGCTGGAGAAGGAGACTGATCTGATTCAGGCCCTTAACAGACCAGCACAGCTGCAGTGTCCACCAGTTCATCTGTGCTGAACTACCACACAGACCCTCAACACACAGAGGACATTATGACATTTAAACTGTTGCACAGCTCTACGTATTCATCCATCTTCTCTCTATACTTACTTATGTCTCTGAGGGCTGAAACACAGGACAGAGCGTGTTTAAAGTAGTCGCCGCAGTAGTCAAATGTTAACCACTCGATTTAAACATCACTAATCTGGGAACATAACAGTGACAGCACTCTATATTCAGGAAATACCAGCGTCAGAATATTTTTGCATTTCTTCATTCTAATTTCATTTTAAATTCACATTTGTTTAAATCAGTCTTTTAGACAGTTTTTGCCTTATCATTAGGTACCTATTGTTTAAAATGTTGTGTTTCAGTTAAGCCTTTATTAGATTCAATGCTACTTTTAGTGCTGCCAAATTTGACCGAATAACCAAAACTAAAGACATTTCTGATATATTTCACTTTTGTTTGTTCAACATGTTATTATGGTTACTTTTTGGGTTTTTTCTAAAAGACTAGTTTTCATTTTTGTTGCTGTTAACCAAAATGTATTTTTCCACAGTCGGTTGGAATTTTTCATTCAGTTTAGTTAACTACAACACCGCTACAGACACATTTTAGTCGCGCCCAAAATAAGACTAAAGACCCATATCTAGGCCAAAACTAAAAATACATATTAACTATGATTACTGTTCATTTCACACCAAAATCTGGATTTTTTTTTAGTTCAATTCTGATTGACGTTTCAGTGTTTTAAATAGTCTCATTATGACAGACTGGCCTAAACATGACAGCAACACACACACACACACACACACTGTTGACATCTAACCTAGCTTTATTTTCAAATGGTTCTGCACACTTTTTTTCTGATGACAATAAAAGGCAATGGAGAAGTCTCACGACCGCCTGATGTGGAGATGAAACAGCTGGCTTCAGCCAGCCCAAAAGAAGAGCCGGGCCTTTTAGTACATCACGGCATTTGTGAAATAGTGCGGGGGTTCGCGGAAGAGGTGGGAGGGTATAAAATGTCATCCTCGCCTGTCACCAAGCTCGTTCTGCAGCACTTCATCAATGACCTCATGGCGCTGCACTTAGCACACGCAAGGGTTGGCCTCGTGTGCGGGCGAGAAGTGCCGAGTGTTGTGCGCGGGTATGTTGGTGGCTGAGGAGAGCGTATTGACATGCATGTGTAAAAGAGCTAGTACTGCCTGACAGATAGATGAGCACTTGGGGAGATGTGTGACGTGGAATTATGTTTACAAAAACCAAGAGGAATTTTTCTCAGCAGACATCTGACTTGTCATCAGAGGAAGAGCACAGGTGTTACTAAGAACAATGGCTGTTGTGATACTGCATTCCAGCAAGCCAGGATAGTGCGGCTATGAGTAAGCAATACCACTGAAACTGAAGTAGCTAGAGGACATTCAGCCATCATTATTTTTGTTTTTATTTACACCTGTTCCCCCCCCCCCCCCCCCCCCCCCCCCCCCCCCCCTCTATCCCCTTCCCCCCCCCCCCCCAACCCCCCCCCTCCCCCCCCGGGAAATT
>VUQH01062776.1:0-12245 GCA_015106775.1 Etroplus canarensis
AGTTTTCTGACCGGCAACTATAGATGCAATGAATTAGAAACAGATTACTTTATTAATCCCCAGTGGGAAATTACTCGCATTACAGATACTCCATTCTGTATTCATAAATATCAGTTAAGCTCAGCAAAGATAGGAATACAGTTGAGAGAGTAAAATATAGAAACCAAGCATGGCAGTAGGTGAAAGTCCAGTTAAAAGGGGATGAGCTACAGTGCAATAGCCACAGACGGGAGTGACAATGGTCAAAAATCAGAGTCTGCATAGTTATTACATAGTAATAATTGCAGTTTGTTTTTTAAACAGTAATATATAGATTTCATAGTTATTACCTAGTTATTATTGCAGTTATTGTTGCAGCTTAATATAGTACACAGTAAGATATACATGAATGAAATATAGAAATAAGTGGATGAGAATGTGAAGAATGTGGAAATGTGGATTATATTTATATATATTTATATATGGACACGCTTGGCCGTAGTAGAGTATGGCCAAGGCTGGAAAAGTACGTGGTGCTACAAAAGAAACAGCTTCAGGAACATATTGAAACTAATTAGGTCAACTGGCAATGTGATCGGGTATAAAACAAGAACCTTAGAGAGACAGAGTCTCTCAGAAGTTAAGATAGGCAGAGGTTTAGCAACCTGCCAGAAACTGTGTTTACAAATTGTGAGGCAATTTTAGAAATATGTTCCTCAATGTAAAAATGGAAAGATGTTGAATTTTCCATCATCTCAGTACATGATATCATCAAAAGAATCAGAGGATCTGGAGCTATCTCTGTGTGCAAGGGACACAGCCAAAAACCAGTACTGGATGCTTGTGATCTTTAAGCCTTCAGGCAGTACTGCATTGCAAACAGGGATAATTCTGTCATGGAAATCACTGCATGGGCTCAGAAAACCTTTCAGAAATGGGGGTCTGTGAACACAGTTTGCTGTGTCATCCACAAGTATACACTACCAGTCAAGAGTCTGGGCACGCTCATACTCCACTATGGCCAAGCGTGTCCAAACTTTTCACTGGTAGTGTAAATGACAGCCCATGTACCATTACCAGGTGATTGAATGAACCAGCTGACTATATCACATTTAAACTGTACCCTCTAAGATGTGGACTGGGCCAAACTGCGGTTCTGCTTGTGAATCCAGCTGCTTTACAATGTAAAGAAATCAAACTTGAAGTTATAAAACCATGAATGGCATTCTGCCATACTTTTTATTCTTACTATTATTTACATTTTTATAGAACTAGAACCATGCACTGTACTCTGAGTTCTGAAGCATTTCAGGAGGAAAAATTCTCTTGGGTCTTGCATTTCAAATATTCAGGGATTTTTATCGAGTTTTCAGTTTGAGGAGCAGAAGTCCTCTGCTTGAGAACCAACAGGGAAAATGCACTCTGTGGGGAGTGAGCTTACATGTATAGACCTGATTAATCTTAGTTCTCCAACAAACTCGCTTTTGCAGTTTGAGTCACGCAAACATGACAAATCCACCTTCGACCTGGCTTATACTCTAAAGAGTGGACCGTGCATTGGAGCCGGTGTATGAGGGACATTAGGGGAGACAGAAGCTTCTTTTATATGAGAGAAAGCTGGTGTATTGATATAACGGTGTGAAATCAAATCCATTGTCTCTCCTTCAAGCTCTTTCCATTAACTTTAAGCCATTTTATCCACCGCAGGAGTTTTTCTCCTTTATTTTGGCCAGTGTTTACATCCTCCCTCAAGCCTGTGTGAGCAAAGCACTGCAGTGCATGGCCGCCCAGATAGACAGTACGGAGTAAGAACCCCCGAACTTCTTCCTCATTATTTCAGGGGATTTTAACAGAGCAAACTTTAGCCAAGAACTGCACAAATCCAGACAGTATACTGAGTATCCCACTGGGAAACCTAGTGTCATGGTATATTAAAAGCACACAGTGTTTAGACCCTCTCATCACTCATCTTCTCTCAGCTTACAAGCAAAAGACAAAGTCTGCGAAACACTACAGTAAATCCAGTGGGGGAATGGGTTTGATAAAGCTTCGTGAGCATGCAAAAGTAGCAACACTAAAAACAAAGCTCATACCTCTCCTTATCCCCAAGTCATTCACTACACAAGCTACAGTTCCAAACTAATTTTACTTCACTCATCTCTTGGAAAGCCCAAGCCTGTGGTGACCAGTTAGCTCCTGTCTTTACACAGCTCATCTGCAGAATAAAAAAACTGTGTAAAATTCTCTATGCAAATGATCCGCAGTCATACTGCACTCTGTAATCCTGCATGACAGGAACAATGATACATCACTGGTCACAACATTCAACCTAAAGCACATCTGTTGCTATTTGTCTACTATGCAAAAAAATCTTGTCTAATTTAACAATATTTATTGGACTGTCCATTAACTGTAGACATTGGCCCTTGTTGTCCTGGCACCAGTTTCCTAAAACACGCTCCCTCAACTTGCATAAAGTCTTCCACTTCAATCTTTGGATTACAAACTTCCATAAAAACAGGAGGGAGTTTGATAAGCAACGGAAACTTGCATCCAGTCCTGGCATTCTCCAAGGATGTGTGTTCTCCTCACTGCTCTTTTCAGTGATTGCAACTGTGGGCACACTGGTCTTATCTGAGACTCAGCTTTCACCACAGCTTTCATACTTCACACTGTGGCTGCCATGAAAATTTCTCGGTTTAGACCATGCTGTTCTAGAAGGGACTGTTTACACACTCCTACATTGGCCTTGTCCCGTAGGATTTCCAACCATTGCAGCCCACCCACACAGATGCACCGTGCTGTTCCTGCCTTTATCCTGTGGAGATGCTGATCGCTGTCACCACTGTCACAATACCCATTTTCTGGCAAAAATCTGTCTGCCCCATCCCACAGGGAGCATATTTATCCCATATAGATTGTTTTAATCCAAGAAAAAAAATCTTAATACAGTTACTCAACTGTTTAATAAGCCAGCTGTAGAAGCCATGAGCTGAAAATAAGCTTAATTAAATTCCTTTAAAAAACAGTTCCATCCTTAGGCGGTTGGAACTAAAAGTGGATGATAGTGTTATGGATTGTGTTCTTGTTTCACTGACAGTTTATGGCATTTCTTGTAGAAAAAGATGCAAATCATAATCAGCAAAGTTAGATTTTAAAGCAGAAATTATTACTCTGTGATATTGTTTCACATCAATTTTGGCCTAGGGATTCAATTTGTTACTGATCTTGGAATGGAATTTAACTGTCCAACTGTGCAGCTGTTGTGTAATGAAAGATAGGGATACATGCCTCTGGTCACACTGAATGATAAATGTCACCCTGAACTGTTCCTTAGTTATGGAGGTATACGCTCAGATTGCTGAGAGACTCCCCATGATGCACTGAGCATTTCTTCTCCACCCACCTCTTTTCACTCCCCATTATTTTAATGCCACTATTACATGTCATTAAATGTTGTTGTTTCCCATAGTTTGTGCTTTGTCCTTGTCTCTTTATGCCCTCCTGGCTGCCAGTCCCTGAACCAGCCAGAGGTCTCTTCTTGTTAAAAGGAAGTTCTTCTTTCCCACTGTCGTCACATTCTTGCTCATAGGAGAACATCTGATTGTTGGGGTTTTCTTTCTCTCTAACATCGCAGGGTTTACTTTACTGTATAAAGTGCCTTGAGGTGACTTTTAGTGCGATATAAATACATGTAATGAACTGTCAGACACTTTGCAAAACCTGAATAGATTCATCTGTGTCTAAATTGTCCTTTAGTCCCTGTGTATAGGTAACTGAGCTACCAGTTGTGTGTTGGTCTATGTTTCTTTCCTTTCTTCCTACCATCATACACAGTTTCTGCAATGTTTAAGTTTTTGTATCTTGGACTTTTGCTTCTGGCTGTCCTTTGTGGTGATGTTTGCCTTCCTAATTTTTTAAATTGTACACTAGTTTATAAATTATAGCTCAGGTTTTATTTCTCCAACTTTCTTCTATGGCCTGTGTTTGGATGTTGCTTTGCATTAAAAACATGATTGCTCAGGTGTATAGATGGCCAACTATATGCCAAACAGTTATCAGGCCATTGTTCACTTGAAAATGAAAAGTATTTTATGTATTTAGAGTCAGAGACATGAGAAGACTCCAAGCAAAATGTGATAGGTTGGAGTGGAGTTTAATTTAGCATTTGCCATCTAGTCTTCGTCGTCTGTTCATTGCACTCAGCCCTTTATTACAAGTGGTTTGAGGCAAATTTGTCAAAACACAAAAAGAAATCAGGCAAAATGTTAATAATTTAAGCAAAGAAACAGTTATTTGAAAATATATACATAAGTTTCCAGTCAATGCTTTGTGCAGTTGTTTGATTTTTTTTTTTTCTGAAAATTAATGTTTTTAGAAATATGAGGTGGGCACCTAACAGCGACAACTGACATTTCTATTATTAAATTTAAGCACTTCAAGTATTCAATGATTCTTTCTTTCCTAAGTGTGCCCGGAGAATGTCACATCATCGTATTTTTGTGATGGTCCCCAGCAGCGCAAGTGTGAGAACAGTGTAATAAGACCCATGTGTCTTGACTGCTTTGCCTGGAAGATGTCCTTTATCTGAAGAGGGCCTTGTTGTGATCTAACATTCCTCGGCCTGCTGCCTCATTAAAGATACACTTTGATGTACCTTGAAGAAAGAAAGAGAAAAGAAAACCATTTTTCCTCCTGTACAGTCTTTTTCTCCTGACTGTCACTAAAATTGTTTGAAATTCTGCAGAAAATTGCAGTGTCAACCACTTTACATACTGTTCACCTGTAATGAGTGGGGCACATGCAAGTGCTGTAATTGAACTCTTAGCCTACCCTGAGTATTGTAAGCTCATGTGATTATAGGGAAGTGAGCTGCAGAGAATAAGACACTTATGTGTTTGTGTGTGTTTATGCGAAAGTGAGAGTGCTGATGGAAACCGGCAGAATTATTACTGTAATTTGGAGATGGCATCTTAAAGATTCGGGTGTCAGTTCTATTTGAGTACTGTCACTTCACATTAAAAAAAATCAGCCTGTGAAGAAGGTGAAGTTAAAAAAAAAAAAAAAAACATCCCAAAAAAGTGTTGTGTTGTGGTTTACACATTCGCCTTTGAAGAGAAAGGTCCCTGGTTCGATGTCAGTTGGGGACACAAGCCCCTCTCACCATGGAGGGTTGTGTCAAGAAGGGCATCCAGCGTAAAAACTCTGCCAAATGTGGATTAATCCACCGTGGCGACCCCTTGGGGAGAATACAAGGGAGCAGCCAAAGGTACATTATAGCAAAGTTAGAAAAATTTTGGCTTGTATGTGTATATACTTAGTGTACATAGCTAGTAAGCCAGTACGTATACTGTGTCATTGCAAAGCATGCCTGTTGTCTTTCTTTTGCTGTTTTATTCCCTTCACCTCCCTCCTGTCTGTATCTCTTTTCTGTGGCAGGAATCCTGCCTATGTTGCTAAGATCAATGTGAAATAGCACAGAGTCTGTGGCAATTAACTCCCAGCCCATAGAACTACTCAGAGCTTAGAGACGCACAGGATCCACGCTCAGCAGGGGAACCCATTCATCTTTAGTCTGGCGAGAACACACTGTCCACAAATACAATGGAACTGAAACTCCATGGATGTATTAGAGCCAAAAATGCTTAAAGAGAGCAGGTCTCGCTATTCTTTCTATAAATGTCATATGTGTAAGTGCATGAGTGATTGCTTTTTTTAAATTGTGTATACTAGTACATCACAGCTTGCTTGTTACAGATTGTATAAAACAGACCCAAGGTTATAAGAACCACTGAAAAATGATCATATTAATACTGACGTTTAGTTGCCATTGTTCGAAGGTTTCAAGGTTGTTGATCTTTGATTGACTTCTACCACACTGTATAGTGCATGACGACAATCACTCTTACCACAGACTCTTAAGGGCATATGCCAAATAAACATAACGAAGCATTTATAGATATTTTGCTCACAAGCATGAATGCAAAAATAAGGAGGTATGATTCATACAGTTAAAATATTATATGAGGCCATGCAGCTGTATAGTCAGTCCACATCTTCCCTTTTTAACTACATAAATCTCTGTTTTTTCATTCCTCCTAATCTTTTTCTTTCCCACACATTCATGCATAAACACATCCTTACACAAATGTATCCTTCACAGTGTGCGTGTATCATAATGCTGTTTCCTGAAGCTTGTATTTATATTCATGTCACCCTGTAGAAAATCTAAAGGAGGACTGTATCTACAAAAAGAGCACAACTCAAAGAATATCACAATCCCCACGAGCATGATGGCTTATTTTGCTTTTTTTGTGTATTTTTTTCATTATTTTGACTTTGGACAGTCTTGGACAGACTTGGACTCCCAGTGGATTAAGTCAAGGAAGCGTTCATAGGTTTGAACAAACATTTTGATCAGCTTATGGGAACAAGTGATACAGCTGGCCCTTGTCTTTACCTTGTACAACCTTGAAGTCCAAGATGGGACTGGAAAGGTCAGGTAGACAGCAACTCCAATTACACTACAAGTATACCTGTTCTGAAACACAGAGAACTTATGAACACAGCTAAAAACAATTGCAGTAGATGTTCCTTGACCTTATCAATGGTTCATCTGTGGCAATCTGTCAAACACTCCAGTCATGTAGTCCTGCATCTTCTCCCAGCAGCAGTAGTACCATTGACAGCAGCAAGGTCGGGGAGTCAGTACCTCTTATCACTCAGCAGTTAGTGGACAAAGGAGGATGGATTGCTGATTGATTGCAGTCTGGAAGATTTATTGTTTCAGTAGTTAACAGATAGGGGATGCCTCTGTCTCATTTAAAGGGAAGGCTTTTGGCTGCACACTTTACCATGTCCATGCATACACAGTGTGTGAAAGCAAATTATTATATTTATACATTAATGGAGTTAGACAGATATGATAGGGGGAGCGATGATGAGTATAGTAAAACTGTTGATGTAACAGGAAAGGGAAAAAGTGTTTGTTAGTCCACAGTGGCATAAGAGAAGAGAGCAGTGATTAAGGAGGAAAATTGAATGGGTTGTGAAGAAGAAAGGTATATATAAAAGGAAGTAAAAGAGGGGCTAAAGCTAAAAAAATATGAAGAAGTTCTAATGTCTAATATTTTGGATTATAATTAATTAGGTACTACTGTACTACTTCCAGAATTACTCCTCTATATGAACACATATTCTTGAAGGGGGGAATTGTATTGCATTTTTAGGCACAAATGTAAATGTACATGGGTAAGGCCCATAAGTTTTGGGACAGTTACACATTTTTAAAATTTTTTCTCTGTACTCCATCACAGTAGATTGTAAACAAAACAGCCAAAATGTGATTATAGTCCAGACTAGCAGCCCCCTTTGATGAAAGGGTTGCATTAACTGATTAGGAATTACAGTCATTTTTATTCATTGTCCCTCAATTTCAAAGGCTCAAAAGTAATGGGACAAACAATTTTAAATATAAGGATTATTTTTAGGACTTGAATAAAAAGCCTTTGCAGACTATGACTGCCTGAAATGTAGAACCCATGGATCCCCAAATGCTGTTTCCTTCCTTGAGATACTCTATCAGGCCTTTACTGCAGGCATCTTTAGTTGCTCCTTATTTGTGAGTCTGTCTTGGCCAGGTGTTGTGAAAGGGCTTTTCCTAATCAAGTCAAGAATTTACTCCACTTGTCTTCCATGATCTCACGGACTCTTTGGTGTTGCTGAGTTGGCCAGTGCCTTCCTTCTTTTTAAGAATGTTCCAGATCACTGTTTCAGCCACAGGTTTTGCCGTCTCTCTCATAGGTTTATTTTGGTTTGAGGGACAGCTCAGGTTGAGAAGTTTGGACATAAAGTCAGAGAGGCAAGGCTGAGATGGTTTGGATATGTTGAGAGAATGGATAGTGGATCTATTGCACAAAGGATGTTGAAGATGGAGCTGTCAGGCAGGAGGAGAAGAGGAAGGCCAGAGAGGAGGTTTATGGATGTATCGAAGGAGGACATCAAGAGTGTTGGTGGGAGGGAAGAGGATGGAATATTGAGAATATTAGCAAACAGTCACCAAATGCAATTCCAACACTTGGAATCATCTTCAGCTCTTTTATCTGCTTAGTTTTGTCATGGGATAAGGAGAGCACATGCTGTGAAACTCCTTGACTTAAAGCTGAAAGTCAGTGCTTCAGTCACAGCTTGACAGTTCGATTTCAGATCCACTGTGGTGGTGTACAGAGAGAAAATTACAACAAAAAGTGCCATTATTCCTAAGCTAATGGAGCTAACTGTACATAGATGCATAAAGACAATGTGCTTAAGAAATTGATTTGAAGCTACTGTACCTTACAGGAAGGTCGTAGCTTAGAGAATCCCTCCAGAAAGCTCTACACAGTCTATCCCTGAACTCTCGCTGTTCCTGTTTGAGGGAATAAATAGCCTCATTATTCCACCAGGCGCTCACCATCCATCCCCCATGTGTCTCTTCCATTGTTTCTAAAAAAAGAAAAACCCTTTTCACTTTGCTGTGAAAACTCTTCATTCTCTCTGCTTCACTCAATTGCCCCATAACCATACTGTAAGAATGATTGGACATTAAAAAAAAATCTGATATATAATTTGCCATTTGTCTTTTTTATAATGCAGAGCTAGTCGCTAGATGATTTGTTCTGCCTTAGGAAGCAAATCTTAAATTCAAAAGCTTGTGCGTTATTTACAACAGGTGACATTTAATCCTCCAGACTCCACTAAGAAATAAGTTGCCATTTTATGTGTAAGAATATATCAGTGCAGTCTTTTAAGACAACTATAAGGTAGTTAGCTGGTAACCTTTTCATGTTTCATTAGTCATTTGCATTATTATGTCACCACTGTATTCACAAAGCACTCATACAGTTTCTTTTGATGTATATACAAAATTTTGTCTAAAACAGGAAACTAGTTGCATCTTTTAGAAGCCAATGTTTTGCCGTCTCATAATATTTTAAAATAATAAAACACGTTTAGTGTCATGTGCAGCTCGTTACAGTCAGTATCTGCCCACCAGCATTGGTCATGTGTTTTATTGGCTTTCTACCCTGCAGATTTCCTCCCTCCAGCCGTACCCACTAGTAATTATAATCCAGAAAACCATTTCATGAGGTAGAACAACCACAGCAGTTTGCTAACACTATATTTAATTCCACACTTTGACACAGTGTACAATTTTAATAGTGTTTCTGGAACAGTGTTTCATATAGTTGCTGCCATAATAATTGGCTGCACATGTAAAGGGGCTTTATAAAGCCTATGTATTCCTTTGGTGCTTTACTTTTCACTTAACACTTGGGAAGAATCCTTGGAAAGGTACAATGCACTTAAAATGCATATACAGCACTAGATAAATGATGCCTGTCTTAAGTCATTGACTAGTGTCTCTTAGTGTGGGTGTGTGTAAAGCCTGCTTTGTCTTCTTTGTAGCCTTCAGTGTGCTCACTGAACTGACTTACATTAATATCTTTCAACCAAGATGTTATGTTTCAGAACAATGTTTCTCTCTCAGTACTTTCACTTTATGTCTCTCTGCAGATGTTTGGCCTTTAGCATTAATTCAGTATTTACAATCCCCTTAATCTATACTTAGCTACTTAACAAGCCTAATTTTTATATACAGTATATTTTTAGGTGCTTGAGTATATGTTGCTTAAAACCTCAAGTGGAGTTACTCTTTACTGCATTTCTTGGGCAAACAGTGAGAAATACCTTAGTCTATGAGGAAATCTTGTCAAGAAATACTATGGTTTTAGAGGTGTGAGTACATGTGCACTAAATGCCTTTAATATGTTGATTAATGTGCCAGCACAAGCTACGAGCTGGAGCAGTTCAACCCAGGGGGACTGATTAAGATTACTCTGGAACCCAGCTGTCTGAAAATACAATGAAATATCATATGATATCCTATCCCACATGACAAAGAGAAATATAAACTACAATCCCTGGCAATCTATTATTTAAAACACTTGTAAGTGTTTTCAGTTAAAGCTCCTCCAATACTGCATTCATACTCAATCAATTATTCAAGAGTATGATTCCTCCTCAGTGAGTCTGACACAGTGATGTTGGCTGTCCAGGGATCCAGCCAGCCAGGCAGCTGAGGCCTTGCCAATCACTCCTGAAGCTGACACAATGATGCCTTGGCCTCCAGCTCTGCCTGTGCTTCCTTCAGGAGGGTATACTGTCTCTGATTGGTGCAGCTGTACCCTGGCAGATACTCCATCTGCACTAGATTGCAGTACTGAAGTGGAGATAGCTGCAATTTGCAGCAATTCTCCCAGTAATTTCGATATGTATGAGGACGATAGCTATTCGAGCTCCTCTCCACAAGACCCAGGTACTTTATTTGAAGCCTCTCTTTACCAGCCTACAGGTATATCGCTCCACCTCTCTACTTTGTGCAGGTACCAGAATCTGCTGTGGTCCATGCTGCACATAAGGAGCTTTAAAAAGGGAAGGGATTCTATCTTCCAGTTATCTTCCAATCTTTATGAGCAGAATCTGCTCATAAAGGAATGTCGAATGAGCACAGATGGGATGATTGAAAATTTTATTGAAGAATGACTGAATAGATCTCCTTAATGACAGTGAAAGAAAAGTCTTCGAGGACCCAGCCTCTCACCATATAATTCCCTTTCCATTTTGTTTCATGTAATAATTCATTCCATCATTTGTCTTGGTTTTCTTGGGGGCTTTCAATTAAAAAATACATAACAGCTTTCAAGTACACATAGCAGTACTTCAATGTTCATGCCTGGTCAGATATTAGACTACAGAACATTGTCTAGATTAACTATTTATAAAGTCAAGCATTGCCGAAACTCCCTTAGGCTAAAATAAGTGCACATTTCTGCAGGGCCTCATCCATGCTTTGTGCTCCAGCATTGTGAATCAGACTCTAAATAAAGGGTGAGGCTACGGTAACTGTGAAGAGCAGGTTTCTCTCACTGAATTAAACATATGTCAGACACTCTTGTGCTACTTTACACTCTTAGGGTTTCTACCTCTTTGAGAATCTCTCAGTTGTTATTATCTTAGTCTTGAGAATGTTCTGCATCCATAGCACTTGTGCAGGCTATTATAGGTAATTATAAAAGTTTTTTTTTTTTTCTCATTTTAAAATACCAACATTTGGCTTCAGTTGCAGCCTTAATTTTCAGTTAGGCAGTGCATGAGTTTTTTTAATTCACTAAATGGTCAGAAAAAATCTTTCTGTCAATATGAATGTTAAGTGCAGTGACTTCCTGAAAAGTCAGAGATTTCTAATGACGTCTGGTGCTTAATTAGCTGTGACCTTTCAGCAACCTCATTACAAGCAAACAGCGCTGGAGGGTCTGAAGATGTGTTGCCCCGTTGGACACTTTCTCTCTTAAGCCTCTCATTACTTTGACCTTGGAATCAGAGAGCTGCATTGCAAGACCATCACGCTGCCCATGCTCAGCCCAGAATTGCCATGTGCCTATGATCAAAGTCATCATTTCAATGGCATTTCAGTGGTCCATATGAACTCCCTGTCCCTGTTACCCTCGCTGACATTTTTTATCCATTAATTTTCTAATAATGATCTCTCTAGTTAGCTAGATTTCCTGCTAAGCAATTGTTTTAATGTATCTCATATTTTTTAACACTGTCCTAACAAGCTCTTACTCAGTACCAGTGTCTGTTCAGCTTGTCCAGAGTTTAATATCTTTATAGGGGCAATGTGTGTTAAAAATGTAAGATGTAAGTATGCAATGATTTAACCAAATGTCTTACTTTGGGAGATAGCAAAAAAATACAATACGCAAGAAATACACAATATACCGTACTCACACAAAAGATCAAAAGAAGGAGTTTGCAAAGTAAAAGGTGTTCGCAGTTCTGATTTGCCTTAACCCGTTTTTTTTTTTTTTTTAGATTTGTGCTAACAGTAGCCTATATTGAACATTGCTTTACTGCCATCCAAAGCAACAGACAGAGCACAAGAGAGGTGAAGAAAAGAGTGCAGGCAGGCTGGAGTGGGTGGAGACGAGTGTCAGGGGTGCTTTGTGACAGAAGGATAGCAGCAAGAATGAAAGAGAAGGTTTACAAGACGGTAGTGAGACCTGCTATGATGTATGGTTTGGAGACGGTGGCACTGACAAAAAGACAGGAGGGAGAGCTGGAGGTGGCAAAATTAAAGATGTTGAGATTTTCCCTGGGAGTGACCAGGATGGACAGGATTAGAAATGAGTACATCAGAGGGACAGCTCATGTTGAGAAGTTTG